>BLSH010436776.1:944598-968944 GCA_018402905.1 Glandirana rugosa
GTCTCCGTGTTTCTTCGTTACTACACTTCACACTGGTGCGTTTTTTGATGCATTTTGCAGTTTGCAGAAATGCAGGGAATTTTTTTAACATGAGTTCCTATGGATCATGTTCACATCATTGCTTCTTTGTGCCTCTGCGTTTTTGGAAAGCGTCGGGGACTTTTTTTTATGCAAAAAGCAGCATTTTGCATGTAATAGACTTCAATGGGCAAGTGTGAAAAACGCAAATGCTGCTTTTTCACCGTGTTTTTGCCGCGGTTTGCAGTTTAAATCTGCCTAGCAACAAGATTTTCCAAAATATATATATATATATATATATATATATATAATGTTATAAAAAAAATAAAAAAAAAAATATTGCAAAATGCAAAATGCGGCAAAAATGTGGTAAAAAAAATGCGGAAAGCACAGCAAAAGACAGTGAAGAAACACTGAAAAGCGACATGCATTGATGTGAATCGAGCCTAAGGCTGCATTCACATAGGGGCGACCCGACTTCAGCGCGACTTCGCTAGGCAATTTAAGCGCGACTTTCAGCGCGACTTCCAGCGCGACTTAAAGGACCTCAGGCGACTTTACAACACGACTTTTGCCAGGCGACTTTGCCTTGACCAATCAGAGAAGAGAGGGAGGGGGCTGCCTAAAAATAAATTCTATTCTTTTTAACTGTAAAGTCGCTTCCATATAGATGGGGGATCCGACTTGGAGGCGACTTCTATTAAATCCTATGGGCACAAGTCGGATAGAAGTCGCCTAGAAGTAGTACAGGAACCTTTTCAGAAGTCGCCTTGAAGTCGGAGCGACTTCAGTCGTGTATATTAAGACGGCTCCCGTTGATTTCAATGGGATTTTAAATGTCAAGCGACTTGGGGCGACTTGAGGCAACTGAAGTCGGATCGCAAGTGGCCCCAGTGTGAATGCAGGCTAACACACCTCTTGTATTAGGCTCCACTCTCACTAGTGTGTTTTTTGATGCATTTTGCAGAAATGCAGGGAATTTTTTCAATGCATTTTTGTGCCTCTGCACTTTTAGAAAGGGTCGGGGACTTTTTTTCCCCATAAAATGCAGCATTTTGCATGTAATAGACTTCAATGGGCATGCAAGAAAAATGCAAATGCTGCATTTTTGACACAATTTTAAATCTGCCTAGCAACAAAATTTCCCCCCCCAAATTTTTTTTTAAAAAAACACAAACAGCAAATTGTGGTAAAACTGCGGTGAAAAACGCAGAAAGCACAGTAAAAAGCACTGCAAAAATGATGAAAAGCAAAATGCATAGATGTGAATAGAGCCTTAAGGCCCGTACACATGATGCAACGGTCATACAACAACGGTTTTACAACAGCTTGTTGTACCATAATCTGACCGTAAGTACGTGTGATTACAACAGCCCACGTTCAACAGTCATACAACAGAAGTTGGCTGAGCAGACTAGAAAACAACAAGGCGCTGTACGACTGTTAACTCGTGTGTACAGAGAAGTTGGGCCAACAAAGCTCTACGTGCAAAACACGCATTCTCAGAAGTCAGGAATGCTCGGAAGTGTCAGTTTGTGTAAACCTATATTCCTAATTCACAAATCACATTCACCTGAACCTCCTCTTTAGACTCTCCTAACACCTCACCACGTTCGGCTTTGTTGAAGCTTTGTTGAAGGATTACTTGACTCCTATCAGACACAACAGCCAACAGCCGATTTTGGGCAAAAGTTTAACGTGCGGTCGTACGACCGTTGCACAGTGTGTACAAGGCATTAGAGTGCCTACCTTCTGGACACAACAGAGGAGCAACGTAGATACCTTTGGACAGCAGCATCGTCAGTCTAAGGGAGGGGAGTATTAGATGGACCAAGAGATTTAATTACACTAAACAAAGTGTTGCCAACTCTAGCTAACACTTTTTTAAGCAGTTACAGCAGCAGTTTTTTTACTTTTAGCATAAAGGTTTTACATACGAAAAATTAAACCTGATCATTGTAAGCACCTCTGTCAGCAGTAAATGGTTTGTCTCCCCCCTCTAACTAGACATCTGCAGGGAAGCTTGTTCTGTTGAGTAAGTGGCTGGATCAACTGATCAAAACAAATGAAAGAAAGCCTAAGAGCCCTTTCACACTGAGGCGCTTGAAAACTGCCCATAAAACTAGCTGCCATAACCCCGATATAATTTTTTACTATGACCAATTCTGCATCAGATAAAAGTAATCCCATGGGCGGATTCACAGCAGGATCACTTTAGAAGTGACGGGAGGGGGAGTTATCCCTCCTGCTGCTTCCCGGTCGTTCTCAGGCTTACCTAACCCGTCGGTAAAGAGGTCAAGATGGCCGCCACTCATCTCTATTCCCTTGGAGGACCGGAGCGACGGCTAATGTCACTTCTGGTTCTCAGGCTAAAACAAACCTTTTTTTTTTTTTTTAAGTAAAAAATGCAAAAAAGTTTTTTTTTTTTTCTTTTAAAAGGTAAATGAGAGATTTGGGGTCTTTTTGACCCCAGATCTCTCAATAAAGAGAACTGTCATTCTTATTTATATTACATGAAAAAAAAAAGAGAGACAGTCTAAATGAAAAAAAAAAGGAAAATAAATAAGAAAAAAAAAAATTCAAGTGCCCCATCCCTCTGTGCTCACATGCAGAAGCGAACGAATATGTAAGCTGCGCCCACATATGTAAACAGTGTTCAAACCACACATGTGAAGTATCTCCATGATCCTTAGAGCGAGAGCAATAATTCTAGCGCAAGATCTCCCCTGTAACTCTAAAAAGATAATCTATAAAAATGTATGCGATTTTTACCTACAGGTAAGCCTATAATAAGGCTTACCTGCAGGTAAAATGATTATCTCCTAAACCTGTATGGTTATGGTATGTATCTTTCTGAATGCAGCCGCCTGACGTTACAGCGCATGCGCTCTGATGGTCCGGTGGAGGCTGCCGGAAAACCAGAGGTCGCTGCCGGAACGAAGAGCTCCCGCGCACACGTGCGGGAGTGACATCCGGCGGCTCCGGCCGCTCGCAGTGCCGGAGCCGCATACCCGGAAGAAAGAAGAGGGGCATCATGTCGGCTCCCTCAGCGCTGATCGTGTTGGGCTGCAGGGGCTTCGTTCTAAGATAAGTATATCATAATGTGCTAGTATACAATGCAGACTAACACATTATGCTATTATCTTGCAGGGGTTTTTTTTTGGTGCGGGCTTACTACCACTTTAAGTACCATAGTTGTCCGCTATTCCACAAGCATGCACAATTTTAAATCATGACAAGTTAGGTATCTATTTACTCACCGTAACATCATATTTCACATTATTTTTTTTTAATTAATTAAAGTGTATTTTTAAAACAAAATAAATTGTGTTTGAAAGACTGCTGCACAAATACCCTGTGACATAAAATATTGCAACAGTCGCCATTTTATTCTCTAGGATCTCTGATAAAAAATATATATAATGTTTGAGGGTTCCAAGTAATTTTCTATCAAAAAAATGTAAACTTCCAGAAAAGACCTGGTCATCAATTGGTTAATCTATAATGTCCCTCAAGTGAAAGGAAAGGTGTTAAAAGGAATCTCCATATAAAACTGCAAAAGCAGTTTGAGATGGAGCACATTAATCTAAAATGGCAGCATTGTGACACTGGGGGCGATTTACTAAAACCAGTGCACACAGAATCTGATAAGCTGTAACCAATCAGCTTGTTTATTAAGGCATCAGGCAACATAAAGCACATGCTGGGAATTCACATTCAGTTCAACACAAATGATTTGTGATGCAGGGATCTCTCCCACTGTGCTAATGTATTCTGATATCAAGCATTAGACCAGCTTCTGTTGAACAGATAGCAGCACCCATGTAGCAAAAGTCGGCCAATTCCTGCTCGAGTGCCCGACTTTCAGTACATGTGTACTAGGCTTAACAAATGAGCACTACAGTATTGATTTAAGCCATTCAAATTGCCAGAGGAAAGAATAACTCACAAAGCACCTTTCCATAAGCACTGCAAAATGAGTATATGATTAAAAAAATACATATAGCAAAATGATTTAAAGTGGAAAATCCATCAAAAAGATCCATAGATCTAGACAAAATTATAAACACAACACTTTTGTGTTTGCCCCTATTTATAAAGAGCTGAATGCAAAGATCTACGACTTTTTCTATGTACACAAAAGGCCTATTTCTCCCAAATATTGTTCAAAATTTGTCTAAATCTGTGTTAGTGAGCACTTCTCCATTGCCAAGATAATCCATTCACCTTACAGGTGTGGCATATCAAGGTGCTGATTAGACAGCATGATTATTGCACAGGTGTGCCTTAGGCTGGCCACAATAAAAGGCCACTCTAAAATGTCCAGTCTTACTGTATTGGGGGGTCCCAAAACCAGTCAGTATCTGGTGTGACCACCATTTGCCTCACGCAGTGCAGCACATCTCCTTCACAAAGAGTTGATCCGGTTGTTGATTGTGGCCTGTGGAATGTTGGTCCAATCCTTTTCAATGGCTGTGTGAAGTTGCTGGATATTGGCAGGAACTGGAACACGCGGTTGTATATGCTGATCGAGAGCATCCCAAACATGCTCAATGGGTGACATGTCCGGTGAGTATGCTGCATGCATGAACTGGGATGTTTTCAGTTTCCAGGAATTGTGTACAGATCCTTGCAACATGGGGCTGTGAATTCTCATGCTGCAACATGAGGTGATGGTCGTGGATGAATGGCACAACCATGGGCCTCGGGATCTCGTCGATCTAAATAGGGGCAAACACAAAAGTGTTGCATAAATAATTTTGCTCAGTGTAATTATGTTGCATGTAAATGTCTACTTTTACTGTAAATGTTGAGCTTGGTCCCATCCCCCCCCCCCCCCCCCGTTGATCATCAAGGCAGCCAAATAACACTAAGGTACCACTAGGAAAACTTAGAGATAGGCAGAGTGAAGCTTTTACAGAAACGGTTCAGGTACAACTAAAGTGAAAATGAAATGGAGAAATTCCACAAAAGGAAGTGGAAAGAAATATCTGTGAGGGAGGGAGACTCCCTCCTAGACAGTGGTCACTACATCAAGTGTCCCCACTGAAAGATTTCCCCTCTATTTATGATCTGCTGCCATTTTTTGGTTTCTCACTCCCTTACATTTAGTCCAAGTGATAATTCTTAATAGGAAAAATTAAGAGTGAGTAACTCCCCAAGACCCCTTTCACACTGAGGCGCTTGAAAACTGCTTATAAAATGCCAAGCAATTTTGCGGCACTTTTGCAACGCTTTTGAGGAGTTACCGGTGCGCTTTTTTGAAGGTCACGTGCTTCAAAAAACTGCTGCAAGAACCATTTGCAGGCGCTTCCCATTCATTTAAATGGAGAGCGCTTTTGAGGCGCTTTTTAGTGCTCCAAACATGTTCCAAAGATGCCGCCTGCAGGAGTTTTTTCACCTCCCCGCCAGCGCACCGTCCCAGTGTGAAAGCATCCAATGATTTTAATGGGAAGCAGTTTTCGTAAGCTTTCAGGTGCTTTTTTTTAATGCCAAAGTGCTTGAAAAACTCCTTAGTGTGAAAGTGGTCGATAAGACGACACAGCTAGCAATACAGACCAGACAGGGGTTTCTAACCACTCACAGCTCTATCCAAAGCCTTCTATCCAAAAGTCTTGGCTTAAACAGGAACATCACCCGTCACCATTATCTTACCCTCCTCTGCTATATTTGGAACATATCTTTTTTTTTGGGGGAGGGGGGAGCAGGTATCTAGTTTTGACAGGTACCCGCTCCCACTTTCACTCGGATCATCTAGGCTCATCATCCCTGCACGCAACCTTCTGGGCAATGTCACAGGTCACAGAAGGCTGCAGGACCATTAATAAACAGGACAGGTGAGTGTCTATTTATTAACCACTTAAGATTTATCCTCCTTTCTGACCAGGCCATTTTTTGCAATGCGCCACTGCATTATTTTAACTGACAATTGCGTGGTCGTGAGACGCTGTACCCAAATAAAATTTATGTCCTTTTTTTCCCACAAATAAAGCTTTCTTTTGGTGGTACTTATTCATAGCGCAAAAAATAAAAAACACAATTTTGAAAAATATATATATATTTTTTACTTTCTGCTACAAAACGTATCCAGTAAAAAAAAAAAAAAATGTCATCAATTTAAGACAAAAAGTATTCTGCTTCATATTTTTGGTAGAAAAAAAATCCCAATAACGTATAATGATTGGTTTCCACAAGACTACAAACTATGAGATATTTTTATTTTTTTTGTTTACAAGTAATGGTGGCGATCAGCGACCTATTGTTGGTCAGCAATATTGCAGTGGACAGTCTGACACTAACTGATACCTTTTGGGGACTAGTGACACTAATACCGTGACCTGAGCTAAAAAATATGCACTGTCACTGTACTAATGACACTGGCTGGGAAGGGGTTAAACATCAGGAATGATCAAGGGGTTAACTGTGTTTCTAGCCAGTGATTTAGCATACTGCGGGAGGTGCTTTTACTAGGGGAAGACATGGATCCTAGTCCCTGCTTTGCAGAGACACAGGAGCCATGCCTTCTCTCCTGTCAGAATGTCGATCTGCCTTGTTTACATAGGCAGACCGCTGTTCTGCCTCTGTGTTGGATGATCGGAGGGTGCCGGAGGACATCGGTACCCGCAGATCAGCTCCCGCTGTGTATACACAGCGGGAGCGGGCCAGCGGCGGCGCACACGCATGCCCCGTACCCGAAAGTGTTGGATCCCTTACTAGGTACATGATCCCGCGTAGCAGTGACACCTTGCCGCCGTATAAGTTATACGGCCAGCAAGTGGTTAAAAGTCAGCAGCTAATGTTTTTGTAGCTGCTGACTTTTACTTTTTGCAGATCTGACTGAAGAACTGCTTTAAGATATACTTTAACCACTTGCTGACCACTGTCTGACAGCGGCAAGGTGGCTCGTTACCACAAACCGCCGTCATATGACGGCAGCTGCGATAACCAGTGCTGTGAGCGCGTGCGTGCCGCCGGAGGAGAGCTTGCACGCTCACTGTGTTCCGGGGAGGCCAGGGAGCGGGTAGGGCAGACTCAATCGCCGCCGGCTACCTGCGATTGCCCCCTACAGTCAGAGAGAATGGAGGTCCATGTAAGTAAACACGGCTCTCTGTTCTCATAGAGGGGCAATGATCACAGCCTTCCTCATTCCCTTTCCCCAGCCAGGGCAGCCCACACACAGTTAGAACACGCCTAGGGAACACAGTTAATCCTTAGAGCGCCCCTGCAGGTTAACCCCTTCACTGCCAATGGCATTTACACAGTAATCAATGCATTTTATAGCATTTTTATAGCACTGATCGCTGTATAAATGCCAATGGTCCCAAAAAAGTGAAAAAGTCAAAATGGTCCGACATGTCTGCTGCAATATCGCAGTACCGCTAAAAATCGCAGATCGCCGCCATTACTAGTAAAAAATAAATAAAAACCCCAGAAATGAATTCTCATCATCCGTAAACGCGGCAACTTTTGAGCAAACCAATCAAAAAACGCTGATTGCAATTTTTTTTTTACCAAAAATATGAGGAAGAATCTAAATCGGCCAAAACTGATGGAAAAAAATGTTTTTTTTTAAATTTTTTTTTGGATTTGTAAGAAAGTAAGTAAGACATTTAGGGTTTTTTTGCAAAATTGTCGCTATTTTTTTGTTTATAGCGGCGATCAGAAATGACGCAGAGGTGATCAAATACCACCAAAAGAAAGCTCTATTTGTAGGAAAAAAAGGACGCAAATTTTGTTTGGGTACATTGTCGCACGACCGCGCAATTGTCAGTTAAAGCGTCGTAGTGCGGAATCGCAAAAAGGGCTCTGGTCCTAACCTGGGAAATCCTTCCGGGGTTGAAGTGGTTAAAATTCAACTATACATTTTGCAGTCTATAATACTGGCCCTACTGATAGTTTTGCTATGTGGTTTCACTGAAAGTAAAACCTATTCATATTTTTTGTCAAAAGCAAAATTTATATCGTCCAGTTTTGTGACAAGTCAGCGTAAATGTAGGATCTTAAGCACATATCTATGTCACCACAGTTATTTTAATATTTTTCAATAAGAAATAAGGTAAGTGACACATTTTATTATGAGCTTTTAAGCTGATTTGCTTCAGTGCAAGCAAAAGCAGTTGGTGGTTAACAACTATTAGTTCTATTAGTGTGACAAAAGTAGGAAAACCAATTTATATTTCCAAGCACACAAGACTAGGGCAAATGACAGCTAAAGAGACCGCTAATATGCTCCAGTGTTTTAATAGGACAAGGGGTTGCAGACATCCTGTTATGTGGCTTGAGGTTAAGTGGGTTACCAGTAATTTACACTGGATGAGCCCAAATGTTTCTTAGCAATAAAGTCACAAACACTGAGCATCATCAGACTGTAAAATGATATCGTTATTTACATTCCAATGCCTAAAATTAGAAATGATCTTGATATTAATACAGACTACACAATGCACCATAAACTAAAACTAAAAAATTAAAAACTAGCAACCCTCATTTTAGCAGAATTCATTAAAGATGTCATAACATTTTTTTTTAGAGTATTTCTTTTTTTTTATAATAATGAGCAAAATTGATTTTCTTTTTTAAATAGTATACTCAATGAGGTGTCTTTGCATGCAGAATGCTACAAATATGCCTCAAAAATCACATTTGCAGTATATACAGAACCTGAAGCCTGATTCATCTAGCGTCAGTACAAGAATTATTATATACTTTTGTAAGCTACACTTATTTAAACAACACAATACTTTAGGTGCAGTATAAGTAGTGTGCTTAAAGTGAAGCTCTGAGTAACTTTACCATTATGGATAAACAAATTCCTGGCATATAGCAATATATAGCAAAAATAAAAAAGAATGACATCTTATCATTAAAAGTAGTCATTGACCCCCGTTAAAAGAGAGAATTCTGAGAGAAAGTAATTGGTCTGCTGGAGGCATGGACATGCATTTACGTGGTTTACTCTCCCCCAATGATCTGACTGTAGCATTGTATCTTTGAAGCAAGTTACGAGGTAAGAGGCAAGTAACTCATCTGTACTGAATGAGCCAGAATTTCAGTCCAGGAAATGGATGCTGACCCCGATTGTGAGCAAACATGGTGTCATCCTTCTATAGAGAAAATGGATCATGTTATTGCCACCGGGAGTATTGTGATCTCTGTGATAGGCAATATTAGGTTCACTTTGTAATTGACAAGAAGCATCAGCTTTTGCTGAGCTGTCCAGTGCTGAACTTGTGTTTTACTAGATCTGCACTGAATGCAGGGTGGGGTTATATCACTTGCTATTTTCACTTGCTATGATGGCTATATGATAGCCTCTCTCAAAAAATCTACCTGTCTCTGAAGTGCACCAGGTCCTTCCATACTCTGAGTGATTCTAAGGAAGAGATCCAGAAAGTGGGTTTATATGTAGCTTACCTGACCTCAAGAGTAAGTTGACCACACCTGAGCTGGTAAAGGGCCCTTTGTATCCCTTACTTATTAAACTAAAAGGTGAGTATGCCAGTTAATAATGGACCCCTTCACCAGTTTCCTAAAGTTGATAATGTACCAGGATCCAATAAATATATGTAAATTGCACATAAAGCCCCCAAATGACCCACCTTTACAGTAATATAGGTGAGAAAGAGCTCACTGTCTTTCAATACCAGCCTGGTGCTTTGGGAGAAGTGACCAGCACATTTATAATCATACATTTCCCCATTTCAGACATGGTACTCCGTTGAATACACAATTGTTAAAAATAATAGCTGTAATTTATAAGAGCGGTGTTGGGTAAGGTGTGAATCACACCAGTGAAGTGCAAAGCACATGCTAAGTTTGTGAAGTGCACTGCAAGGTTGTGGACCTATGGCTGACTGCTGCTAAGTAGTTCCGGCTGATAAGGGGAGAGGGTCCCTTAGAGCATGGACACTGAAACACAGGGAGCTAGTGCATCAGCTTCCCCAGGGAGTGGAATCTAAGAGCCAGTGGGTGTTCACCAGAGCCTCTAGTGGTAAGGATGGATTTTGCTGCAACTGGATCCAAGTCGCAGCCCCCGGGTCCCCTAGCTTATGCTCGGGCTGGCTACAGGTGGTAGAGGGGAAGCAGCAGCACAGGAATAGCAAGAATAGTCAGAGGAATAGCGAAGGGTCAGGGCTACAAGCAGACAGGAGAAACCGAGAACAAGCCGAAGATCGAGGTATCAGGCAGGAAGGGATAGTCAGACAAGCCAAAGATCAGAACACGAATAAGACTCAGAGCAAACAAAGGCAACAACCACACACAAGCCAAACACAGACAAACGTTGCTTAGCAATGCAGCCTTGCACTGCCAGGTGTATTATCCTGTTTCCAATTAAGGCCTGGGGTGGAGACCAGCTGAGGAGGGCCTACTAAAGCACACATGTGAGGGAGGCCCGGCCTTTAACTGATTGCATGCAGCAAAGGTAGGCAACAGATAAGGCATGAATGTTTGCTGTGATTTCATGGCAGTATGTTTACTGGTTTCCTGTCACAGTGCAGTGAATTTGATGTTCAGCTTCATCAATTTAATGTTGCCTTCGGTTGTTGGAGAATGGTTACTTCAATGCGGGCACACTACGTGTCTCCTCATCCCGCTGACGAAGTCCCGTACGGACGTAACATGTACGGGGGAGGAGTTAACAGTGACGTCACCCGCGGCCATCTTTGATTGACAAGGATGCTTGTTTTGATGCCTACACGCCAGCACTCAGTTAGGAGTGCTTTATTATGTGAGTTGTTTCGATTTTACTTACCTTTTAATACATTTGTGAAATGAAGAGCACTGGGTTTCCCTCTTGTTGTTCTCATGTGTCTGCATACGCCATGGGCTGCCGTTCATAAGTAACGAGGAGACCAGGTGAGCGGCATCAGGACTCTTGGAGTACTTAGTGATTGGCTCTGTGACCTCTGTGAGCTCGAAGTAGTGAGGTGAGAGGCTGGTGCATTTGTTGGTGGATATTGTAGAAGCACTACAGTGTTATGATCTGACACCTTCATTTCCGTGGCTACTTCTCTCTACTTACCCTTCTGGATTTATGGACTGTCTTTTGATTTAATTTATATCAGTGGCGCTGTACTGTATTTGTTTATGATTACTTATGAGGATTTAGAGATGTTCCTTTTATGTATAGCTGCCTGTTACAATAAGTTACCAGTAGTCAGCACTGAATATTTTTGTTATTTCAATGTTAACATTGCGAGGAAAAAAGTTTGTTTTAACATAGAAGTAAAAAAATGTATGTACTCTGTGATGAATCAAAATATGTCACACAAATTGAAAAGCACTTTAATTTTGCAATGTATTTTATTGCTGTTAAGAAAATAGGGGGATTATTATTGGAAGTGTTAAAACGCCCTGTATACAGGCAGTCCCCTAGTTACAAACATCTGACTTACAAATGGAGGGAGACTACAAGAAGTGAGAGGAAATCTCCCCCTAGGAAGGGAAATTCACTCCTGTAAGAGTTCTTATGGGAAGAAGGGGTCTCCATTGAAGCTTTATCACCAAGGTTTGTTTGCACAACAACCCAAAATTTTGAAAATCCAATTATCATTGGGACAGAAAGTGAGGTGAAATCTTCTGAACAGAAACATAGACAGCAATACAAACATTACAGGGGTGCTAATCCTTCCCTATGCTATCCAAAAAGATTAAAAATTGTTTTTTTTGGCTGAAGCTAAAGTTAAAAAATGTACCTGTTCCCACTTACAAACAATTTCAACTTAAGAACAAACCTACAGACCCTATCTTGTTTGTGACCCGGGGACCACCTGTACAGAGTTTTACTCCAAAACCAATCCTATTTCACTGCAGTTGTACTACATCAGAACCAAAGATTTATTTATTTTTAGTACTTATATTGCACAATTTATGCAGCACTTTACATATTTATTGCATCCACATCAGTCCCTGCCCTCAAGGAGCTTACAATCTATGATCCCCAACTCACTTTAATTCATACACATACTAGAGCCAGCTTAGACAATTAACCTACCAACATGTCTGGAAGGAAAACTGGAGTACCCAAAGAAAACTCATGCAGCAGAGGGAGAACATGCTAACTCCAGTTAGGTAGTGCCGGGGTTGGGATTCGGGCGATTTACCCTAGTGTTGTTTTTTCCCTTGCCACAGAAATGATCTGGCCATGCAAAGATTTTTTTTTTTCATGCCTGCTACACAAACTAGCATTCTCAAATAACTAAAACATACATGTTTATGCTCTGGAAATGCTTGGCTTATTAGGGCTCATGAGCAAGATCTGAGCCAAGGGTCCTGAGCTTTAACACAGATGGGCAGCTGGCCTGAGATAGGGGGGATCACCCCTACAGAATTAGCATGTTCTGTTATCAGTTGGAGAGATGTTCTCTATAGTATCGATCCTAGTGTTTGTTCTGACAGTGTAGGGATTTTCACCTTGCTGCAGGATTACTTGATCAGCTACCTCTGCCTTATCAGACGTGGCCTGCTGAGGGACAGAAGCAAAGAAACCAATCTTCCCTGGCTATGTCAGGAACCCAGGGATATGAGGAAAAAGGAGTTAAAGGGTCCCATGCCTGCCACTGAAAATAATGAGTAATTGGACATTTTAATACAACAGGAGCTCTGAAAGTACAGTCAGCATCTGCATTCTTCACATTGCTGTGGTTTGGAGATTCAATTTTCTAAGAAGTATTATGTATTGGCACCTAGTAGAGCTCCCACGGTCATTTTAACAGGTTCACTTTAACTTAACATCTAAAGACAGATGAATTTCCTTTGGATGCACACCAACTGAAACCTTGCAATTCTGTAGTAAATCTTTCACAAAGGGTAAAAGCTGATCATGGAATAATCAATGTCAAAAATGAGCTATGGACTTACATAACCTATGACTCATTTTCCTGCTAGTCATTTAGAATGGTGCTAAAATTGATAATGTAATGGATTCTCTGGATTGACTATTATTACTACAGGTTTGGCCTATTCAAAAAAAAAACAAAAAACATATGTGACATATAATTTATTGGTCTTTCAAGGGAATCAGTTCTTTCTCTAAATAGGAAACATTTTTTTTTAGTATGTTTTTGGCGATGTCTTAGTTCCCACATTATACCTTTTTAGCTTTTGCAGTCTACTTTTAAGTATTATACACTGCTCAAAAAAGAGAAGCTGTGGAGAACGTTATGCTGCCTGTAACACCGCTCAGCATGACAAGTTTGGTGGTGGGTCAGTGATGGTCTGGGGAGGCGTATCCATGGAGGGACGCACAGACCTCTACAGGCTAGACAATGGCACCCTGATTCCCATTAGGTATCGGGATGAAATCCTTGGACCCATTGTCATACCCTACGCTGGTGCAGTGGGTCCTGGGTTCCTCCTGGTGCATGACAATGCTGGGCCTCATGTGGTGAGAGTATGCAGCTAGTTCCTGGAGGATGAAGGAATTGATACCATTGAATGGCCCCCACGCTTGCCTGACCTAAATCCAATAGAACACCTCTGGGGCATTATGTTTTGGTCCACTGACGCAGCCAGGTTGCACCTCAGTCTGTTCAGGAGCTCATTGATGCCCTGGTCCAGATTTGGGAGGAAATACCAAAGGACACCATCTGTCATCTCATTAGGAGCATGAACCGACATTGTTAGGCATGCAAACAAGCACGTGGGGGCCATACAAACTGCTGAGTACCATTTTGAGTTGCTGCAATGACATTTCAGCATAATGGACTAGCCTGCTACATCATTTTTTCACTTTAATTCAGCCCTCTGTAGGTTGATCATTTTCATTTCCATCAATCAATGTGGCATCCTTGTGTTCCTAATACATTATCCAGTCCATATGAGTGTATATATCCAGCATGATATTTTTCCCCATTGAGATCTGATGTGTTTTCAAAGTGTTCCTTTATTTTTTTTTTCAGGACGGATATGACTTTCATTTGGCAGCATATATGGATACATATTTTTATTTCCTTGTTTTTTTTGTTGGGGAAAAACATAAGACAATTTTTTTTGCATTTTTCTGTAATTTCTCCTAACACAAGGTTTATGTAATTTGCACATCCTAATATATGCACTGCAAAATATGCAAAAAGTCGGTTGATTAAAATATCACATTGGTGCTACTCTTATGTAACGCAGTGGAATGGTACAGCTTAAAGTAAAGGTATGTGATTTACTCAGGAGAGCTTTATTTCCACTTTTGACACTATATTGAATTGCACACATGTGAAATAAACAGGCTGCCTAAATTGTTATTGTAATATTAGGATAGTATTATGATGTCCTGGAGAATTCCTACATAAAAGATATTATAGGGTACAATTAGCAAGAACTGCAACCCACTAGAGTTACCCAGCTTAGTATCCCAATTCTATGTTGTCACCTTGGACAACCACCCTATGGTCTGGTTCACACCTATGCAGTTCGCCTTTGAACCATTTTTGCAGTACTTTTTGCGGCGCTTTTTTGATACTTTTTTGTGCTTTTTTTTGGCCAATTTGTTGTTGGGGACATGTCATAAACATGTCACAAACGCATTATAAATGCACTATATGCTTTTCTGCAGCGTCTCCAATAAAGTCTATTGAACCGTTTTGCATTTAAAAAAATTCCCTGGCCCTTTCCAATAATGCAGAGGCTAAAAAAAGCATAGATGTGAATTTGTCCCTTAAAAAAAAACATGTTAAATGGACTGTAGTGTGTTAAAAACATTAAAATACAGTATATCAAATCATCAGTATAGTACAATTAAGTACAAAATGATACAGAATACCCAGGAAATATTAATGCACCATAACGACCCTATATGACTATACTACATTAATATTCCCTGGGTATTCTGTGTCATTTTGTACTTAATTGTACTATACTGATGATCTGATATACTGTATTTTAATGTTTTTAACAACATACTCTTGTGATATGGCAGCATTCTGTTGCTATTATTTTAGCGATATATCAATAAAATACATGTTTTATTAAAATGTATTTTGTTTTGGTCTCGTGTGTGCCCTTAAAGTCCACTTTGTTTCATGTCATGTGGGGTTCTTCTACACCTGAGCAGGTTTTCTTTTTCTCATGCGGAAACATGTGTTCCCAATTACAGGAACATGGAACTTTCCAAGCTTTCCCAAGGCCATGATTGCTTGTATCAAGCAAAAGCAAGCAAATTCTGTGGCCCTACAATCAGCTTTATATGGACCTAGCTTGTGGCCACAGCTATTCTTGTTAATCAAATCAGCTTTTCTTTTTAACCCAAAGTGTGTCAATGCCTATGCCCACTCTTTGGATTTTTATCCAGGAGTAGCTTAAAATCTTGCCAATTAACCTTTAAACTGTACCACCAGCCCCATACTCCAAGCTGCCAGCTGTTTAATGCCTCGTACACACGGGTCGTACGAACGACCATTGTATGCTTAATCAACCGTTAGTACAGACGATTAGAAAAGCCGACGGTCGTACAACAGAAGTTGTATGAGCAGACTAGAAAACTTTGGTAGTACCAACAAGCGGTCATACGACTGTTGTATCGTGTGTACAGAGAAGTTGGTCCAACAAGTTGTATTGTGCAAAACACACACGCTCAGAAGTCAGGAACGGCCAGACACAAATTACATGCACCTGAACTTTCTCTTTATAGGTTCATAACACGTCACTACGTTCAGCTTGGTCGTACGATCCTGTAGTGCATGTCAGTATGCTAGATACAACAGCCAACATACGATTTAAACCGTTCTGTGGTACGACCGTCGAACCGTGTGTACGATGCTTAAGGCTTTCTACTTATGTTTCTGTTCAAATGTTGCAGTTGTTCCTGAATGGATTTTGCTGCCCTATTCTGTCCCCTGCACGAGTGGTACAAACCTGGGGGCTGTGACCTAAGATCGCTGCACAGGTGATTTCTAAATCTCTTTCTGGAGACAAGGACAAAGACTGGGAACTCTTTAGATAAACATGCTAACTGCTTCTGGCAGGTAAGTCACTGACTATGTCTTCCAACTGCCTACTCATTTTGCAGCTTCATTAGTCTAAACCATTTCATGCTGGTAAAAATGTAGCATTTCGTCTCATTCAAGCTAAACTCTAAGGCTGGATTCACACCATTGCGGTGCGAATTCCAGCCTCTCTGCTGCCGGAAAGGGACGGAGCCGCCGTTCGGCGGCTCCTGTCCGTTCCCACAGCGCAGCAGCTGCGGGGGGGGGAGATGGGGGAGGAGCCGCGAGCAGGGGAAAATATCCCCGTTCAGTGCGGAGTGCATCTCCGTGTTAGATGCGCTCCCACTGGACTCAACGGGCTGGGAATTCGCACCGCATTGCACAAAAAACATGTGCGGTTTTTGTGCAATGTGGAGTGCGAATGCACCGCACATATGTGAACTGGACACATTGAAAACAATGTGTTTTCAAGTGTCCTGCGAATTGGATGCGGTTTAAGCCGCATCCAATTCGCATAGGTGTGAACCCAGCCTTAGAGCCGGTTCACACTACAGCGACTTGGGAGGCGACTGGTGCCGCTCCAAGTCGCCCCAAGTCGCTTGCAAAGTGAAATCCCATAGAAGTGAATGGAAGCGGTCTAAATGTACACTACTGAAGTCGCTCCGACTTCAGAAAAGGTTCCTGTACTACTTTGAGGCGACTTCTATCCAACTTGTGCCCATAGAAATCAATGGAAGTCGCCTCCAAGTCGGCTCCCCCATCTAAAAAGTAGCGACTTCACAGTGAAAAGAATAGAATTTATTTTAGGGCAGCCCCCTCCCTCCCTTCTCTGATTGGCCACAGCAAAGTCGCCTGGCATGAAGTCGTGTTGTAAGTCACGCTATAAATTGCCCAAAGTCGCGCTGAAGTCGCCTGCAAAGTCGTGCATGAAGTCGGATCGCCTCAGTGTGAACCGGCTCTAAAGCCTCGTATGCGCAGGACGACGGTCGTACCTATGATCGTCTCAAATTGTATGTTGGCTGTTGTATCTAGCATACTGACTGCACTACACGATCGGAAGACCAAAGAAAGAACGTTCAGGTGCATGTAATTAGCATCCGGCCATTCCTGACTTCTGAGCATGCGTGTTTTGCACAATACAACTTGTTGTACCAACTTCTCTGTACACACAATACAACGGTCGTATGACCGCTTGTTGGTATGACTAAGTTTTCTAGTTTGCTCATACAACTCCCATTGTACGACCGTCGTATGTCGGCTGTTCTAATCGCGCATACGAACGATCAATTTCGTATACAACGGTCGTTTGTATGACCCGTGTGTACGAGGCTTAAATCAGGCTTCAGAGCCCCCAGAATAAAGCCAGTTGGTTGGTACACTAAAGACTCATTTACACTTGCTTCAAAACAGGGTGTCAGGCACGCTTTGTTAAAGCTCCACCAGTCAAAGCCTCTGTCACTAAATAAAATGGTTAGCTTACACTCCTGTTTACACCTTGTGTTGGCTTTGCTTCGCTTCAGCTTTGCGTCAAAAATTATACCCTATGTAGCTTTAGCCATGCTTCAAAGCCTCTTCAATGCCTCCATAGAAGTCTGACAAAGCTTGTTTGAAGCTCGCTTGAAGCACCTGTGGCTTTTCAGAGGCTTTAATTCCACTTTAGCTTTGCTTTGTTATGCAGAAATTACAGGTGTGAGCTATCGACAAACACACAGGGCATCAGCCAGGCTTCAACAAGGCTTCAAAAGAGCATCACCGAAGCACCACTGAAGCCTCATTGAAGCACCACCGACGCCTCAAAAATGCATAATAAAAGCTTGTTGAAGCAGTAGGGGCTTTAATGAGCGTTGAAGCCAAAGCAAGTGTAAACGAGCCATAATTGCTCAAAAGTAAGCTGCACTCTCCATCCAGGTCATGTGTCATAGCCTACTGGAGAGCATACAGCCACCACATGAAACATTTGTCATTGAAAACCCTGAGCATGTTAACATGTAACCGTTAGCTGTTGTAGACTAGGACACCTATAGCATGATTAAGCTTTCTTATATAAAGATTCTTTAACCATTGACATATCTTCCAGAGCGGAAAATTAGGCCTGGTACCTGCTCAACCTCCTGTCTTGTGTCAGGAAAAGATGACCTATATGAGGTATGCGATATAGGGACACACAATTTCTAGCTACAGATTGTTTACTTCAGTAATAATTATCACTGGTTCTGCAAATATGAGGTGCATTAAACTATTCCAAGTCCGTTTAAAGTTTTTGAGTGTCCAACTGTGACCAGCTGCAGTATACAAGGGAGCGATTGTCGGCTGGTTTCTATTGAACTGGCCAATGTGGTCTGACATTTGGCCCGTGTCTATTAGGCTTTAGTTTATTCAACAGGCTAAATTTAAAAAAAAAAAAAAACTGAGGGATCACTGTACTAACACAAGCATGTTAGTACAGCAATCTCCCCTGATGTTCTATTGTGTTCTGATAGGGGGGCGTCCCCCACCAGAATATACTGGTCAGCTTTTGTGGCCAATGGCTGTGAGCGCTGATCGGATGCCGGTCAAATGCTGGTTTTCCGGCAGGCTCGTTCAATAAAAAACAGTCGTAAGACCAGCTTCTGTCCGACGGGCAGCTGTACACATGGGCCGAATGTTGGTTGGTTTCTACTCTACCCCACATAAATTACATTATAGTAGGGTTGCCACCTCATCCCTTTAAACCCGAACACATATGAATTACACAGGTTCTGAGGCTATAAGGCACCAAGTGAGTTTAATTAATCAGCCATGGTGTAATTCATATGTGTTTGGGTTTAAAGGGATGAGGTGGCAACCCTACAGTAAAGACAGGAAGGGTTTTTTTTTTTTTTTGGTTTTGTTTTATTACATAAGCCTGAAGATACGGTTCAAATTTAGCCTTTCATCAGTATAGCTAGTATGTAATATCCACCCTATGTACTTATCTGCAGGACTTATTGTATACAGTAACTGTTCCACATACAGACTACTAAGACATTTAACACCTGATAAATAGCCTTTCAACACTTTAGTATAGAAGTTCAGGGAACTATTACAAAGTGTCCTGCCAAAAACACTAGAAACCCTTAGTTTGGTCAATGTCTAGCAGAACTACAAATCCCAGTATTCCATGAAAGTACAGCATATTATTTCAGTCCTAATTGCACAAACCTTTAAAATGGGAATAATTAACCCCCTACATGAATATCTATGTAACCTCTCTTTATGCATTTTTTACAGAAATCTTAGATTTATGAATATTAAATAAACTATTTTAACATTACACTCTTGCCTCTTTCAGGCTTCATCATTTGCACATGTGTGAAAGTCTGATAACCATGTGTCCCTCCGCACTTCAATGTAAGAAGTTAATTAGATTTCAGTTATAATTGTTCAATACTGAAACATTTCAGTGTGCAAAATTCATAGGTAACTTCTAATAGATTATTTCAATGCGCATTAGGACATGCTGCGAAGAAGGCGTAAAAATGTTAATGCTTACAAATGAAGGGCACGTTGCTAATCTGGGACTTTGTAGTAACATTATAATGTGCTTTTTATCAGCTTATGAAATACTTTAAAGCACATTTGTAATGGGATACTGAAATTAATCTGCTTGGTGATCACATAAGAAAAAAGCTTACATATTAATCTGGCAAATTAGTTATTAATGTGTTATAACTTTATGTTGCGGCAAGCTTTTTTCATACTGTTTCTGTATTCCACATTTCAATCTTGAAAGTTGACTTTGTCTTTTAAACTTAAAACAACTTTAAAAAAAATATGACAGCTCAATGGTACCAGGCATGTTGCAAATGCTATTTTTTGAGGCAGCAAAAGGTGTTTTTTGGCACCTTGTCACTTTTACAATGAATTTAGGCCCTGCAGATCACTGATCCCGGGACGCTTGCCAACCAGTTGCATAATGGCTGAAGCGAACTACATAGATGTAAGGGTCTATTTATAAATGTTTTAACACTAGATTTGCACAACTTTCTCTCCAGCTTTACACATTTTTAACTGCGTCAAATTAAAAAAAAATGTGTAAGTTGAGTGAATCTTGTGTGAAAACATTTAATAGACGTTACAGAGTGTTACCTTTACTGAGATTAATTCTTTCTATCTCTGGGAATGCTTTGTGCATATACACACACACACACAAAATAATTTGGAAGTATAGCACCCTCTAGTTAGGTAGGTGCTAGGAGGTTAGATTTTTCTGTAGAGTAGGAAAATTTAGGCAGGCCTAGCTGGTGGCTAGGCCTGCTTGTTTTCACTCTGGTCTGGGAGTGGCTCCGTGTAGTGCTGGTTGACTCAGGTGGTGTCATCTGGACCTCCCACTTCTTTCCAGAAGCTTCTGGTGCTTTCTGAAAAGAAAGGTGGAGAAGGGAGGTGGGGCCACCTGGGTTAATTTGATGAACCCTGACCAATCCTCAACCTGGATCGGCAGGGGGCAGGCCTCCTCAAATACCCAGGGTCAACCCAGTTGGGGAGGAGTTGTTGGGTGGAAGAGATGGAGTGAGAGAGTGCTGAAGCTGTTGGGGCCTAGAGGGAGTTCCCCAGTCTGGGGGCCTGGGCTCAGGTACAGTCGGGACCACATTCAGGAACTCATGGAAAGGCCCTGGACCGGAGGCACAAGAGAGAGCAAGGAGAGGACAGAGGAAGTGTGGACTGCTGAGAGACTCCAGGGAGGACAACTGGCCGCAGCAAGGAGGGCTGGTGAGTGAGGCACAGTCAGGAGGTACGACTGGGAGTTTACAGTCAAAGATGGGTGCAGAACCAGAAAAGTAGACTGTGGTGAAAGGGGCAGCTGCAGTCAAGAGGGCTGACTGGGATCAGTAGCCATTTTGAGGACAGCTAGCACTGGAACTATTTCTACACCAGGAGGAGTAATGGTCTGCAACAAGAATAGTGCTGGAGGAGTGAAGGAAAAGGGTTATGAAGCAAGAGTTGTTCTGGAGAGAAGACTGGAGTGTATAAAGTAGTCCCAAGCAAGTTATACCAAATTTAATTGGGCATCCCATATTCCCCTTTTCCTATCCAAGTTCAATTCCCTCAATAAAAACAAAGCTTATGGACTGTTCTATGTCTCAGAGTGTCTGAGAGATGAATGGCAGGGTGACAGGTGAACCACAATATTCAGCAGCCTCTGCGGGTGTATCGCTACACAAGTTATTGTATTTATGATGTGTCACTATGAAATTTCTAATCCAGTCTCTGTGTATTCCAATATTTTACAAAAAGTTGATATTTTATTATATTGTCATTTTCTGATTTAGAAACTAGTCAACAAATAAACATATACAGCAGCACAGGTGTTTGAATGGAGGGAATGGTTATCGGAGCACACAAAGCTTGTCCTTTGGGCCTGGTTCTTCTGTATTGCACAGTATGGAGCTGCAAAATGTGTCCCAGAATAGATCATAGAACCTGGACAGAAAGTCATAGTAGGCAAAGATATATTATTGTCAAAAGTATTGGAACGCCTGCCTTTAAGCGTATATGAACTTTAATAACGTCTTAGTCTGTAACGTTCAATATTGAGTTGGCCCATCCTTTACAACTATAACAGCTTCAACTCTTCTGGGAAGGCTGTCCACAAGGTTTAGGAGTGTTTCTTTGGGAGTATTTGACCATTCTTCCAGGAATGCATTTGTGAGGTCAGGCACTGATGTTGGATTAGAAGGCCTGACTAACAGTCTCTGCTCTAATTCATTCCAAAGCTGCTCTATTGGGTTGAGATCAGGACTCTGTGCAGGCCAGTTAAGTTCCTCCACCCCAAGCTTGCTCATCCATGTCTTTATGGACCTTGCTTTGTGCACTGGTGTGCAGTCATCCGCAAACTGTACCCACAAAGTTGGCATGAAATTGCCCAAAATGTCTTGGAATGCTGACACCTTAAGAATTACTTTCACTGGAACTAAGGGGCTAAGCCCAACCCCACACCATAATCCCCCCTCCACCACATGATTTGGACCAGTGTACAAAGCAAGGTCCATAAAGACATGGATGAGTGTACACAGGGGCTGAATGTCAAGCAACATCGGGCGATTCAATAAAAACCGGTTGACATTCGTCTCGTGTTTATGGCAGCCGGTCAGACGAGCATGCTGGAAAACCAGCAGCAGACCAGCTACCAATTAGCGCTCTCCCTGTCAGAACACAAAAGAACAGCAGGGGAGATCCCTGTACTAACGTCAGATTGAATGAAAAAAAACCTGACAACTCCGGTCAGAACCAGGCTTTAAAGGTCCACTTCACCTTCATAAATAATTGATTTTTTTTCATGCCAGCCTCAGTCATTGCTCTGGATGACTCCGTGATAATGACATTGTGCTGGCACTGCCAACAGAAGCCTCCACCAAGAGCACATGTGAAAAGGTGACAACACAGGAGCACAACTGGGAAGTTGTCATCCTATAACAAATGCCTGACCAAGGAACTTTATGGCATGATCAGCAGGTAGTATTTTAATGAAAGTTGCATATTTAATGATTGAAACTTTTGGAAATTACATTAACATGTAACCGTTTACATAGGATTTTAAGAAATTAGTTTACACCTAGCTTTGGGGACCATCAGTTTTTAATTTATTTTTCAGCACTTGGCACTCATCAGCCAATTGTATAAGAATTCCTCAATTACAGATTCAGTTTTCATGAATGTTGCAGGGAATTATAGTGCATTCCCACGCTGTGATTTTATAATATTTTAGTTGGATAAAGGGAAACAATCAGCTACATCGTTCTGTATAAGATAACCCTTGTTATAGAATGTGTAAATCTTGCATTTTTTTTTTAAAGATCATGCTACTGTCACACACATAATGACAGACAACATTTTGTTAATCCAGTGAAAAAAATAACTTAACATCAACCTGCCTTGCAATACGTTGGTTTTTGCATTGGTTTTTACAAAGGGAACTGTATGGAGTCTGTATATCTCCCTGGGTTTACTTGAAATTACTTGGTTGCTTTGGATTTCTACAATCTAAAAATATGATATGTTAAATGGATACTAAATTGGCCCTGTTCTGTGTATGGGCTCAGTAGGGACAAATGTTGACTTATTATTTTCTATTGGATATACCAATTCGGAATGTCTCACTTATTTATAAATCTGCCCAGGGCAACGTCTAAGCTCATTGTAGCCAGATTTTGACAAGGTTGAAATGAATCCAATGAAATGTAATTTGTAGCATTGCCAGTTTACAAAGACCATGCCCCTTTTCTTCACCAGAAGTTTTGCTGATGATTTCAGCCTCTTTAAATCTGGTATACTCTTGTTATTTTTATAGATACATTTTCAAGATTTAACACATCTCTGAATCTCACACAAACCTATTCTTTTTCAACATGTAAAAGAAAACATTATTTCTATGGAAAAATTGTGAGAATCCCTGCAAAACCTGGATAAACAGAAACGTTCTGTGCATGTAGAAAAACAAGCAAATTGCATTTGATGATCACATAGCTCCATCTGCTGGCAAAAAGATTGAAGACACGTAATATTGCCAGTTCAAAGATTTTAATAAATTTAATTTCAGTTTGCGGAAAAAGATGTGTGGCTGTATTGTTTCTTTACCAACCCATTTAAAAAAATGAAAAGTCTTTTATAATGAGATAAAAAAAAGTTGTAATGGAAGTTTGCATGTATAATTTTAGCATCATAAGTGTAAATTAAAGGGAAGTCACTAGGAATCAGTAATATTGGTAAATTATGCATATACCCCTTGACCATCACTTACATGCAGTAATAAGGACACAAAGGGAGGTGTATGTGAGCATACTGGGAGTGGAGCAGAACATTTCCCAGATCTGAAATTAGTGATGCGCGATTCAGTTCCAGATACGTTTACCAAGGGTTTGGTGAATCTTGTTCAAAATTCAGCAAACCCAAGCTTAGAACTGAATACCATTGAAGTCTAGAAGGGCAAACCTTGAGCTTAAATTCAAGACACTTGTGGAGCTAATAGGATAGGGTGACCAGACCTTCCTGATTTCTGGGGACAGTCCCCGTTTTGAGCACTTTGTCCCCGGTTCTGTCCCCGCTTTGCAGGGTCGGGGACGTCTGGTCACCCTACTCGGAGGGGGGGCAAGCCCTTGGGTCGATCAGTAGCACAGCTGCACATTTCCCCAGCCGCCGCTCTCTGCAGAGATCGTAAGAAGGAACAGGACTGGGTAGAGGGCGGGGGCTGGAGCTGCTGGAATTACTTTTTACATTAACCAGCAGGTGATTGGTTGCTAGAATGCCCCGGCAACCAATCAACTGCTGGTTAATGTAAAGTTGACTGTCAGATCCTGCCTTCTATCCAGTACTGTGACTGCTCCCGTTCTCTGCTGGTGTGTAAGATCGTTGGTTAGTGGACGACCAATTACATTTTTCATTAAGGTCGTCGAGGT
>BLSH010436776.1:987306-1000022 GCA_018402905.1 Glandirana rugosa
CTGACACAAAGTTGTCCATTTTATATATTATTTTCTTCACATAGCATGTACATAGCAAAAATGACACCCCCGAAGTACATTCTGCTACTCCTCCTGAGTATGGCAATACCACATGTGTGAGACTTTTACACAGCCTGGCCACATACAGAGGCCCAACATCCAAGGGGCACCATCAGGTGTTCTAGGGACATACATTATGCATCTAATTTCCTGACAACCTATCACATTTTTGAAAGCTCTTTATATTTCTAAGATATAGCATGTACATACCAAGAATTACACGCCAAAATACATTCTGCTGAGCAAAGGGTAAACAAAAGATTGCCCGTGGGTTTAGTAGTGCCGCTGTTCACAGGAGGAGAGCCCTGATCCAGGTAGCAGGCAGGGACGTGGTCAGCGACAGCGAATAGAATTGTCCAGGCAGCAGGCAGGAATATTGTCCATAGTCCATACAGGCAGGGGTACTGTCCATATACAGTCCAGGGTCAGTGCAGTTGGAGATATTACCGGCAGTGCCAAAATATTGATCCTGGTAGTAGGCAGGAACAAGATCCATAGTATGGGTAGCAGGCCAGGAAAGAATGGGGACGGGGTAGAGGCTTCTCCCACCCAAATGTCTTTGAAGCCTTTGAGTCTCCAGACCCTAATCCGGAAATGAGAAAACTAAAAATTTAGTTTTTTCATCCAGAAAAACAAATTCTGGAGCCCCTTACATATGTGAGACCCCTGTGTGTGAATCCCATTACTCCAGCAGCAGGCTAAAAGATCAGTACAATAGGTACGCAAAAAAACGTGGTCAACCGGTCCAGGGTCAGTTCCAGAGCAAGCAGAGGTATGTTTACAATAGGCAGAAGCATGGTTGTATAACAGGCCATGGTCAGTTCCAGAGCAGGCAGAGGTATGTTTACGTTGGGCAGAAGAGTGGTCGTATAGCAGGCCAGGGTCAGTTCCAAAGCAGGCAGAGGTATTTTTAGCATGAGGCAGAAGCATGGTCGTATAGCAGGCCAGGGTCCGTTTTGAAGAAGGCAGTGGTATGTGCAGTGCAGTGGCATAAGGGGTGTGGCTGTAAATGACAATTACGTTTACCATACTTCACTAATAATGTAGTGAAGTATGGTAACAGCGGAAACAGTCACCTATACAGAGGCCTGGTTGGGAAGGGCATTGGGGACAAAAATACACTGCGTCTCTTCTACTACCTCTTTTGGAGCACACCTCTGGCCTGTTTCACAGACGGGGAGTTTTTAAAGAAAGTGACGTTCTTGTAGTCTGCTCACTGAACCTGAGCAAATATTTTCAGGGTACACTAGGGTGGTGATGACTTCTTCATGGTATTTTAGAAAGGATATGGGGTTCTTGGTTGATTTTTGGTAAATAATATAACTGTTATACATGACCAAACGGAAAAGGTATATGGAAACTTTTTTGTACCAGTGGCGGGATTTTCTTGTGGGAGGGTAGGGTTTGATCATCTGGTCATTGAAGTTGACACCCCCCATGAACAAATTATAATCATGGACACAAGCTGGCTTCCGGATTGTGTCTCCTCTCCTCCTGGGGATTTCCACATAGGTGTCATTGTGTATTGAAGTCAGCATGTGGATATTCCGTCTGTCCCTCCACTTGACAGCCAATCGCTCCTGGTTCCGCAAAGACGCCATCTCCCCTCTTTGTAGCCTTTAGTTAACGAGCCTTTGCGGGAAGCCCTTTCTGTTGGCTCTGACTGTACCGCATGCTGGAGCCTGCCTCCGGTAAAGGTTGCAGAAGAGGGGCAAACTTGAATAATAGTTATCCACATAAAGGTGGGTAACCTTTTCCAAGTAGTGGATAAATAAGCTCCCAAACAACCTTTCCACTGGCTTCAATATATTCAGGGCATTCACAGCAATGCAGTTGGGTGTCCTTTCCTTCATAGATCAAGAAGGAATAGATGTAGCCGGTGGCTCGGTCACAAAGTGTGTACACTTTAACCCCAAATCGGGCTCTTTTGCTGAGGATAAACTGTTTTATGGCCAGCCTGCCTGTGAATTTTACAAGGGACTCGTCAATAGAGAGGTTTTGGTTGGGGGTATATAATTGGGCAAATTCTTCAGAAAAATAATTTAGAAGGGGGCGAATTTTAAATAATTTATTGAAAGCTGGGTCATTGCGGGGAGGGCACTGTGCGTTATCATTATAGTGGAGGAACCGCATAATTCTAAGGTATCTTGACCTTGGCATGAGGGATGAATAGATTGGCATGTGGTGAATTGGCTTGGTAGACCAATAGGAGTACAGTTCTTTTTTTTTTTTTTTTTTGTAATTCCCATATTAAACGTTAGGCCTAAAAAAAAGTCTAAATTCCTCCACTGTAAGTTCTCTCTATTCAAAGGGTCGGGCGTAACGGGAACCAGGGTTGTTTGCGGTGAACTCCTGGGCATAAAGGTTGCAGTGGGCCACGATGGATGACAGAAAGTCTTCTGTAAAAATTAAATAAAAAAAAAGGAAAAACCTTCAGTGTTCACCTGCACACCTGGCTGGGCGGTGAAAGGGGGAGGTTTGCTGCTGTGGAATTAGATGGAAGCCACAGGGGGTTCTGAAGGGCATAGGGAAGACTGGCATGGGTCCTCAACCTTTGGGGCTGAGATGACACCCCACTAGTGCCTGGCCTTTTTTGCAGTGGCACTGCACTAGAGGTGGATGGCACTGTGCTAGATGTGGATGGCATTGCGTTAGTTGTGGATGGCACTGCACTACTTTAGTAGCCTGCTGCTCCTCGCCAGAATGCCTTCTTCTCATGGGCACCAGTTCTTCTTCCTCCGATTCTGAATCCGACCCACTGCTTACAAAGGGCTCATAATCCGAATCAGAATTGGACGCAGTCTCCGAGAGCTCCCCGCTGCTCTCTTCGATCAGGCTCAGGCTCAGAATCTGGTATGCCTCCTCAGCAGAATATTTTTTTTGCCATACTGGTGACTGGTGCGATGTGGATACACTGATGGGCACTGATGAGGTTGCACTGATTAGCTGGCACTGCTGAGGTGGCACTGACAGGCGCTGATGAGGATCCAATAATAGGGCACTGATGAGCGTTCACTTATGGGCACTAATGTGCACTAATGTGCACTATTGGGCACTGTAGTGACGCTGATGGGCTGATAGTGGCAATGAAGGCACAGATGAGCACTTTAGTGGCAATGAAGGCACTGGTGTAGCACTATAGTGACACTGATAACAGAAGCACTGTAGTGGTACTGATGAGCACAGGTGGTACTGATGGGCTTGCTGGTGGCACTGATTTGATACTGGTGTCAAAGATGATTACTGTAGTTGCACTAATGTAGCACTGATGAGTACTGTAGTAGCACTGATGGCACATGTGGCACTGCGGTGACACTGATGGCACAGCTAAGCACCGATGGCACTGATGAGCACTGTGATGGCACTGATGATCACTGATGTGTGGCACTGATTGCACAGGTGGCACTCTGGTGGTACTGATGGGCACTGTGGTGGCACTGATGGTACTGTATGGTCTTTTAGTGGCATTGATGGCACTGATGTGGCACTGTGGTGGTACAGGTGTGGCACTAGCAGCAGAACTTGAACTCTGCTGGTCACAGTATATTTTTTTTAAAAAAATACAGTCTTGCACTGCAGGGCATTGATCTCTCTCCTCTCCTCACAAACTGGATCGGTGTGAGGAGAAGAGAGAGCTGACACTCTCGATGACTCTGCAGTGTTTACATTGTGATCACGCCATCATTGGATGGCCTGATCACGCGATCCGTGAGCCGCCAGGTCCCGTGAACCCAGTAAGCATGGAGACTCCCGTGTGCGCGCCCCAGGGGGAGTGCGATTTTGGGAGGACGTTATAGTACGCCCTCCCAGAACAATGGATCCCACTTGCGGCCGTGTAATTACATTACACGGTCAGAAAGTGGTTAAAGAATGTTTTCTTACTGTAGAGCTCTATGTTTATCTTTTTTTGATCTTTAATAGCCTGTTTATTTCCTTTCAGTTTCCCAGCAATCTACAGCAGTGGAAGGAAGTTGCCAACAATTTCCAACAACACAGGAATTGTGGTGGATCTATTGATGGCAAACATATTCGTATTGTACCAGCTCCAAATGTAGGCTCCTACTACTATAATTATGAGGGCTTTTTTTACTATTGTCATGCTTTCCATAGTTGATGCCAACTAGAGTTTCTTTATTTAATTATTGGCAAGAATGGGCAGAGCTCCAATGGAAGTATCATAGACCAAACAGTTCTACAAGCACATCAAGGAAGGGACACTCAACATACCATCCTGCGATGAAACCTTTGAAGGCATGAACTTGGTCTTTGTTGCAGATGACGCATTTGCGCTCAGTGGACATATCATGAAACCATTCCCCAAAAGAAATCTCACAAGACACCAGATGATCTTTAATTACAGGTTGTCCAGGGCATGCAGGGTTGTTGAAAATGTCTTTGACATCCTTGACAATCGTTTTAGAATTTTTCTTACTACAATTAATCTAGTGTTGTATAAAATCGACTCCCTTGTACTATGCTGTTGTGTCCTTCACAACTATTTGCGGACAAATTCCCAGAGATACATGACATCTGTGCCCTTTCAAAGAGAGCCAGATATTCCAACAGCAATGCAAGGGAGTAGTATTCGTGGAGACCGTTATGATCATATGGAGGCACTCACTCCCCTGAACAGTGGACATCCCAGGCTTCCCACACAAAACGCCCAGCAATGCCGACTTGATTACAAATTGATTTGTTGGAAGGGGGCAGTTTCCTGGCAGGATGACAATTAAAAGACCACTTGACCACACTCCCAAAATAAAATACTCAACTTACATCATCAGGCAGTTTATTGTTTATTGTTCAAAAAAACATTGTTATGTGTTTTTGCATTATTGTCTTTACTTAATTGTTTTAAGACCTAGCTGTTCAATACTGTTGTGAATAGAATGACCAAACACTATTCATAATGTATGCAGTAAGTGGGAACAAAAGCCCACCTGTACTCTATGTCAGCAAGTATGGTTATATTTGGAATCTTTTTGAATATTTTCACCTTCATGCTACCCATTTCAAAAATTATAAATTTGAGCCTTTATACATTACAGGCACCCTTATTTACCACGGCAATAAATCCTAAAATTATATATAATTTTGTTATCATTATTCCTATTGGCCAAGAAATACTCAAATTTTTATAAACAATTTTCTCTTTATTACACAGAAGCCAATAACAGTTAAAGTGTTAACATTTTTCAGTAAACAGCATAAGAAATAAAAGTTCTTAAAGTGGAGTTCCACCCACATTTTATACTCCTCACCATCCAGCACCAATGTGAACACTTGTAACGAATTGGCATTTTTTTTTGGGGGGGGGGATCACTTACTTTATTTTAGCATTGCTTCTTTTTTCACTTCCTCCTTTGTGGCTGTGTCCCCGCACATCATTTCTGGCTTTCCATTGTCTTCTGGGAGACGTGTGTTATCAATCCCAGGAGGCAATAGGCATTGCCGGGTCGTAGCATTGCGTTATTTGTAAACTGAAAATGAAGCGATGCAAGGCGGCGCCCATTGCCATTTTTAAAAAGGGTAACCAGGCTTTTGTTGCCATTGTTACCCGAGCTTCCTATGCACAGTGATCAGCGGTGGTGAATGTGTCTGGAGCATAACAAGGGCATCATCACGCAATTCAAATTGCGGGTGGTAAGCATCTCAGCTCTGTTTGCAGAGCCCGGGGGACAGCATAGCCACAGCATTTAATAATGATTTATAAAAGAGTAGTATTATGGGGCAATTTTGATGGGGGTAAATATGATGGGGCAATGTGATGGGATATAAATTCACAGTTTTACAGCTCTGCTGAGTGCTACATCCCTCATGAAATAGAACATGGAAAAAAACCCTATTAGTGGGACTTTAAAGGCACATTGATCACATAGTATGTCAGACATCAAAAAGTAAAAACAAGTTTTTATGGTTACATCACTAAAAAAGAATCAATTTACAGTGAATAACATGGTATGCACACCTAATATTACACCAAGGATGGTACATGTAGGATATCAAAAGATTTCCTCCACCCGACACGTTTCAGAGACTAATTATCTCTTTCATCAGGGATGTGAGAGGTATCATTTATTTACAATATAAATGTATTGGTCAAAGAACATACATATAGCTCATAAAAATACAGTATTACACATTATTGCATCAAGAACTTACAGTCAAGCAGATGGTGTGGTATTAGCATTCCATGTTAATTAAAAAAAAGTCTGGAAGATTCTGTTTCTTTTGCCCCATTTGGAGTAATGTGTCACTGTAATAGAGATAAGGTGTTTGAAGAGGCTTTTCCCACACGAGAAAGGGAGACAGGTAGCACTGAGGCCTAGAAGATTAAATCCTACAGAGAAAATGAGTATTGATGACAGCTAGGTCCAAACAGACACAAATTGTGTAGATAGAGAAACTTAACATGAGTGGAGATAGAATGGCCTACCTGCATCTCAAAGAGTAGTCCCGGGAGGGAAACCAAAGTGAACCGATGCACATAGAGCCACAGATATATCATGAAAAGAGTAAAACGTGTGTATATACCATATATATCTTTTTTTTTCTTTTGAAAATTTCTTTTTATTGTTTTCAAAACCAACATAACAGGTGGGCCATGTGCCCAAAACCATGGCCTCGTAGGGCCCGCTTAAACTAGACCCCCTCCCCTTAACTCCCCGATTCCCCCCCCCCCCATTCCGGCTCTTCAGATGGGTTGCAATGCTCATTTCTAAGTTGTGTATATCATGGCATATACTATTGATCTAAGCACCACCATAACATTTTGTAGACTAATCGCTTATTCACCCAATTAAACTTGCAGGTCATGCATCATTAGCCAAGAAACCGAGTACCACCATATTAACCCAAGCAATGACCCACCTCCCATGCCCCTTGTTCATCCCGCTGTAAGGGTAGAGTCATACCAAGCCTGCCACACTTTTTAAAATTTTTTCTCGTTTCCTCTAGCCATGTATGTCGCTTTATATAAGGGGAGCATTGTGTTGACCAGTCTTTTTCCAGTGGGTCAGTTCAGGGGGTCCTGGTTTCTTCCAATGTAACAAGATGGATTTACGTCCATAGAATAATACAATATTTAGTAACGTACGCAATGCCCTAGATAGCACCACCTCCTCTACCATCCCCAACAGGCAAACCCTAATCTCACAAGGAACCGGGACTACCAATACCTCTGAAATGCATTTGGTGATGTCATTCCAAAATTTTTGTATCTGTGGGCATGACCAGAAGATGTGGTGTGTGTCGGCAGGAGTGCAGGAGCATCTCCAGCATTCCGCCGAGACTGCCGGGAAAATTTTCGCCAGCCTAGCTGGGGTTAGGTATATCCTGTGAAGGAATTTGAAATGCATCAATCGGTCCCTAACCGAAACCAAATACTGAAAAGGCTTAACCCACATCTCATCCCACTCATCCCCCTGCAGATAAGGCACCTCCACGCTCCAGTGTCGTCTACAACCCGTCAATTGAGGAGGGGTTCTTTTAAATAATTCTTTATATACTGTTGACAATGTTTTTGGTAATTCCTAAGATTTTAGGAGAGTTTCAATGTCAGAGGGAAAAGATTCCACCCTGACCCGCTGGAACTGAGCCTGGAAAGCGTGGTGAATCTGCAGATATCCGAAGAGATACGAGTTGGGGAGATTATGCCTGGCCCTAAGTTGGTCAAATGTCAGAAGGTCCCCCATACTGGTTATATCTTGCAGCGTCTTTATACCCTGTACCGCCCATGTCATTAGATCCGGGTATTTGTTTAATTCCGGCAACTTAGGGTTCATCCAAAGAGGAGACGACGGAGAGACCCCCCCCATAACTGGGGCATGCTAGCCTCCGCACCTGTTCCCATGCCCTTATAGTATTTTTCATGGATCCAGTCAGGGGGAGGTCAGATTTTATGCATCTGTATAGAGCCAACCTAAGACTTTCATAAGAGCCCAGGCACACCGCCTCAAGGACCGTGGCAGAATTGCCATTGTCCGCCCTCAACCATCTGCGAGCAAATACCATTTGTGCTGCCAGGAAGTATTTGTGCCAGTCTGGAAGGGACAACCCCCCTGACCCCATGGTTTCTGTAAGACCTTGATCCCAATTCTGGGGTGTTTGGGTGCCCACAGGAAGGAACTAACAATGCCCTCTACCTTCTTAAAAAAACTCCTAGATATCCATAGTGGAGTATGCCTCAAAAAATAAAGAATGACTGGGAGTAGTTTCATTTTCAGGAGGCTTATTCTGCCCATTAGTGACAACGGCAGCTTCAGCCAGCCGTGGGTTTTATGTTTTAGAAGCGTCAAGAGAGGGAGGAGGTTAAGCTTATAGTAGAACTCTACCTTCGCTGTGATACGTACACCTAGATACTTTATGGCGGTAACTCTTAGAAGGGGCAACTCTGGATCTGCCGTATCTAACGCCCCTTCATCTAATTGAAGTATGGACGACTTGCTCCAGTTCACCCGGAGACCCGAGAATTTAGCAAAATGGTCAAGGATGGCTAGCGCTGCCTTAAGTGAGGCTGCCGGTCCCTGAGGAACAGGACCAAGTCACCCTCATACAGAGCCACACTCTCCCTTATACCTCCTACCTCTATTGGTCCTACCTCTGATGAGGACCTAAGGGCTATCGCTAAGGGCTCCATGACTAGCGCAAAAAGGAAGGGAGATAGAGGACACCCTTGCCTCGTTCCCCTCCCAAAGGGAGAGAAGTTATTTCCTAATTTAATCACCATTTTAGGGGCTCGGTACAATAGTGCTATCCATTTTCGGAAATTTTCCCCAAATCCCACGGAGAATAAAACTGCGTGCAGATACCCCCAGTCCACCGAGTCGAAGGCTTACTCTTCCGTTCACTGACAGACGCAGCCTTCTTATGACACGTGGGGTTATGCTCATATCACAAGGAGTAGACTAGGCAAAAACAAACAAAAGCATAGGTTGGCCCCTCCCAGGGGGCTGTCCTTACCTTAGCATATAATCCCCCTGCTCTGCATAGCACACCAGTTTTTAATTGCCTAGTGCAAGGAGTAGACCTGGTTCCCTATGGGATCTGCGGTCTCCTGAAGAGTTTTTCTGATGATGACTGTTATCAAGAAGCCGGCTGGTGGTATAGAGGATATCTTGAATCCAAAACTTTCCCCAGTCCGGCCGACACTATGCAAGCTAACCTTAGCGGGGGCCCGCCACACAGCACCTGTTCCGTGCAGGCGGCCAGTGGCTAAAACCCACAAGAGCCCTGTGACTGGTTCGCCTGTCCAGAGGCTTGGCCAGCAGCATGCCTCTCTATGGGAAGGCAAGTCTGCTCCGGGTGGCTACCTGCTGTGCCCGTTGGACTGGTGAGCGGACCCCTCTTCCGCCCCAGGGGCGCGGAGAGTGGGCACCTGGGCAGCTTCTGGGGTAGCCCACTGGTGGGGGTCTGTTAGGGGGACACACTGGGTGGTACCCCTTCGAGGATGATCTCCCCCCCTTCCCCCCACTCTCCCTCCCGCAGTACCACACCTTGCACTGACCATTCGGAGCACTGCATTAAGCAGTTCGCCCCCATTCGGTGGATCACCGCTCGTTCGCCGCCGACCACGCCATTTTCCTGTAAAGCTCTGCTTGTGTTAAATGCCAGCATCCCTTTTGTTTGGTAACCATGTGGTTTTCAGCCTGTCCTCTGGCGGCCCCCAGTGGTCGATTTCTGGTGGATAAGGAAGACCGTGACTCATGCATATGAGATTTGGGGCAAGGTTCCCCCCTTTCCAGTCACGGCTCATTCCACCAGGGCAGTTAGTACTTCCTGGGCGTTTAGACACCAAGCCTCGGTGTCTCAGGTGTGCAAAGCGGCTACTTGGGCCTCAGTGCACACGTTTACTAAGTTTTACAAAATTGATGTTTCAGCATCTTTGGATGCTGCTTTTGGCCGCAAAGTATTACAAGCGGCAGTATAAGGCGCGGTTAGCGCTGCCTGAGAGGGCGTTTTTTCTGTTGAGTACAGTTTTTATAGTTTGCCCACCCCTTTTGATTGGCACAGCTTTGGGACGTCCCCACGTGTCATAAGAAGGCTGCGTCTGTCAGTGAACGGAAGAGTAAAAGGGATTTTATTATAACTTACCGCAAAATCCTTTTCTCTGAGTTCACTGACAGACGCAGCACCCACCCCTCTGCGTTGAGTTTGTACGGCTTGTTACGAATTGGTGTGCTATGCAGAGCAGGGGGATTATACGCTCTGATATGAGCATAACCCCACGTGTCATAAGAAGGCTGCGTCTGTCAGTGAACTCAGAGAAAAGGATTTTATGGTAAGTTATAATAAAATCCCTTTTTTTTCTATGTCTATCGACACTATGACCCTGGCAACTGCAAATGAGTGAAAAGCCTTCTCAAGTTTGTGTCCGTTGACTTCCCGGGCATAAATCCCGTCTGGTCTATGTCCACCAGGGAGGAAATCACTCCCGCCAACCTGGAAGCTAAGACTTTGGTGAGTATTTTGAGGTCCATGTTGAGTAGCGCTATGGGGCGATAGGAGGTACAGTCAAGCTGTTCCTTCCCAGGCTTGGGCAGCAGCACCGTATAAGCCTCTTGCATGGATGCCGGAAGGCAATCCTGCTCCAGGCACTGGGCATACAGATTGCTAAGTCTAGGGGGCAATTGGTCTATATATATATTGTATAAAAATCGGCCGGAAAACCATCCGGTCCGGGTGCTTTACCAGGAGGGAATGAACAAATCGCCCGCTCTATTTCTTTTCTTGAGATCGAGGACTCCAAGCCCTCCCGCTCACTGACTGTCAATTTTGGAATGGGCAATTCTTCCAGCAAAGCGTCCCTGTCCGATGCTTCATACCCCGGAATGGGGGTGTATAGGGAGGAATAAAACAAAATAAATTCCTGCATTATGGAGGAGAGGTCTGAGGACAATGTCCCCGACCTTGTGCGTATGACCGGGATGTGTGTCTGCGTATGGGGGTCTGCCACCAAAAGTGCCAGGAGTTTCCCATTTTTGTCAGCAAAAAGTTGCGAGGCAGTATGTCTGTGCTCTGAATGGGCTAACTCGGTGAAGTGTAATGCAATTTGTGTCTGGACTTCCTTCTGCGAGAGATATACAGACTCAGAGTGAGTTGCTGCATATTCTTCCGAACATTCCCTTTCTTTTGGAGTAATTCTTTCGTTGTTTTGTTGTCATTAACCCGAGCCATCTTAATGGCAGAAATACATTCCCCCTAGCCACCGCCTTAAAGGCATCCCATTCAGTCATCGGTGTAGCAGTACCCTCATTATTGGACCAGTATTTCTGTATGGAGTCAGTCAAGTGGGCATGCACTAAGTCGTTCTGGAGCCAGGCAGATGCCAGCCTCCAACCCCCCCCCCCCCTTGTCCCCCTGGACAGGTCCAGCAATAGGGCAAGTGGACTATGGTCAGACAACCCCCCCGCCTGGTATTCAATCTCTGTAATGTAGTGCAACATGGCAGGGCTACCAAATGCCAGATCTATCCTGGCTGCCGACCTGTGGGGGAGAGACATATGGGAATAGCAGCGTGTTTCCGGATGTTTCCACCTCCACAGCTCCCTCAGCCCCGCCACTGCTGCCCATGTAGACACCTCACTGGATGCCCGTCTGCTGGGATTGGAAGAGTCCAGCGCCACATCTAAAATGGCATTGAAATCCCCCATCACCACCAGAGGGAGATGGACCACAGGTGCCAGCGTTGCCAGCATGTCATATAACAATTGTAGTTGGATAGGTGGAGGCATGTACACATTCACCAAGAGCAATTTAACATGAAAGATGTCCAATGCCACCGCCACATACCTGCTCCCCTGGTCAGAGAACACACGATCGACCGTGCATGGCACCTGCTTGCTTACTAGAATGGTTACTCCCCGGGCATACGAGGAGTATGTGGTGTGGAACGCCTTTTGGATCCATGGCTTCCACAGGGCCAAAATGCCATTATCATCCAGGTGTGTCTCCTGCAGGAGCGCAACATGTGAACTTGACAACTTAAGAAATGTAAATACTGCAACCCGTTTAAATTTGTTATTTAGCCCTCTGACATTCCTTGAGAGCAGCTTAACCTTGTCAGCCATATCCCATCAATTGGTATATCACAACAAGGATCAGCATCACCAAAACTATTCGGTGCCCAGAATAATACAGCATGTAACAAACCTGCCCCACGATGAACACATCAGGAGTAACAATACCCAGTGCCTGAAGAGCCGGAATTAAACAAACCTCCCCCCCCCCCCTGTCATTTTACTGGTAAACTTCTTAACAAAACTAAACCCCCAAATGTCCAGTAATTGACTTGATCCCAAAAACCGTAACAAAATATAACAATGAGGACTACACAAGTAGCACCCCGTCCAAACAATGTACGACATAATAAGACCCGTGGCTTATCAAAACCACTACGACTAGGAACAACACTATATGGTTAACTACCCTATACCGACTGTTCCAATTCGACGAGAGTTCCTTACAGTCTCCCGATTTATTGTTTAAATTTGCCCAACGTCATAAATGTAAAGAATTCAACAGTTCAAGTGTACAACGCGAGGACGTCCTCTGTGTGGACCTACTATTACCGTAAAACCGGGACACCTTCGGTACCTAGGTTTTCCGCAAGGTGTGGTGTATGAGGAGCATACGGGCCCCTCATTGGTAAGATCATT
>BLSH010436776.1:1020019-1047718 GCA_018402905.1 Glandirana rugosa
CATAAGGCATGATTTTGGGGGGGGGGGGTCAGGTTTATTGTACCATATAGAGTGTAGAAAGTGTTGTATCTGGGTTAGGTGAAAACGTTCCGAGGGGGGCATGTTGTGTTTGTTAACATAGTATCCAATGGAGTGTGGGCCTAGGGGAGAAAAGAAGTGTCCAATTCTAAAGAAGCCCTTGTTGAGCCACCATCTAAAGGCTACTGTATTCATCCCTGGGGGGGAAGTCAGGGTCATGGAATAGGTGTCTCAGGGGGCGGATAGATGATGTGGGCCAGGTAAAGGGGAGGTATTCCTGTAATCGCTCTAGCAACGTAGGGGGCACAGTGATATTCATTGCTAAGGATTTGGCAAAATTTACTTGAAGGCCCGATGCTTCCCTAAATTGCCCGAGAAGCCTAAGAATACTAGGAGTTGAGATCAGGGGGGATGCAATAAAGAGGAGGAGATCATCGGCGAATAGGGCGCATTTATGTTCTTGGGGCCCACACGAGACTCCCCTGATGTCCGGGTGCTGTCTGATCGCTATCGCCAATGTCTCAATCGCTATAGCGAACAGCAAGGGAGACAGTGGGCACCCGTGACTGGTACCCCTTCTGATTGAGATGGGATCGGAGTAGGAACCCAGAAGGCGCACCTGGGCACTGGGATTGGAGTATAGAGATCGTAAGATTCCCATGAAGTTGTTCCCGAAGCCCCACCTCTCAAGGACTGAGAATATGTATGGCCAAGAGACTGTGTCGAATGCTTTCTGAATGTCAATAGAAAGCACGAACCCTTCCTGAGGTGGTCCCCCGTCCCAATGGGAATTTAAGAGGGAGATGATGTCAGTGGCTCTTCTTATCTGATCAGGCCCCTGTCTGCCTGGGATAAACCCTGCTCGGTCTTTGTGGACGTAGTGAGCGATAAATCAGGAAAGTCTGTTCGCTAGAATCTTAGTAAGAATTGTTAAATCGTTATTTATTAACTAAATAGGGCGGTAAATGCTAACAGAACTCGCGTCCTTTCCTGGTTTGGGTATCACTGAAATATATGCCAGGTTTAGGCACTGATCACTAGGGGAACCTTGTGAGCAGCGAATTGAAGAACCTGACCAGATAAGGAGCCAGTGTGGGGGTAAACTTTTTGTAATAGCCCACAGAAAAGCCATCAGGTTCTGGGGCAGAATTTAGTGTAAGGGATTTAATGACTCGTGACCTCCGCCTCCATTATAGGGTCCTCAAGGAGTTGGGAATGTTGTTCTTTTAGCCTAGGGAGAGGAATGTTGCTGTGGAATACATCTATTGGGGGAGCTGGATTAGAATTTTTGGCCTTGTATAAATCAGAATAGAAGGCATGAAAGGATTCCATAATGCGTTTCGGGTTTTGCGAGAGGGTACCAGACTGGGTTCGTATTTTAGGAAAGGCTGTTGTTCGTTGTTTAGGCGATAGTTTGATCGCTAATTTAGGGCCAATCTTATCTTTACAGGAATATAGCTGAGCCCCAGACCACCTAAGCTGTTTTTCAGCCTCAGTGGTTAGGGCTAGATTCAAGGCTATACGGGCCGAGTCTAGTTGGTTCAGGGTAGTATCAGTGGGGTTACATTTATGGATTTTGCTCAACTCTCGAAAGTCTTTGAGAAGGGAGTTTATCGTGGACCTGCGCTCCCTTTTTAGGTGGGAGGCGGTCTGGATAAGTTTACCCCGTAGCAGAGCTTTATGAGCCGCCCAAAGAGAAGTAGGTGAGAATGAGCCCACATTGTTTAGTAGGAAGTATTCCTTGAGGTCTTGCTCTATTATTGTTGCCTGTACTGGGTCACTAAGTAATGATTCATTGAGGTGACAGATGGGTTGTGTCTTAGAGTATTGTGAGTGCTTCAGAAGCAGCAGTACTATGGAGTGGTCAGACAAAGGGGTGTCCCTTATAGAAGCTTTTAAGGCCAATGGTATTTGGGAAGCTTGCATAAAAATGTGGTCTATCCGCGAGTATAGTTTATGTGGGGCCGAGTAACGGATGTAGTCCTTAGACCGGGGATTTAGTTCTCTCCACATTTCGATAAGACCTGAGGAGAATAGGGTGTTGGCAAGTTTTACACTCTGCTTGGGAAGTCTTTTGGGACAAGGAGCTCTCGCACCGGATTTGTCAAGGGATAAATCAAATGTGAGGTTAGTGTCCCCTCCAAAAATTATCACCCCCTAAAGGAAGGGATTAAGAAACAGTGAGCATGGTAGAGAAAAATTTAGCCTGACCCTTGTTCGGGGTATAGTAGGAAATAAAAGAGTAAAAAGTTCCAGCTATGGAACCTTTCACTAAAATAAATCGTCCTTGTGAGTCTCTGTGTGCATCAGTATGAGAAAATTTAGTCGTTTTGGAAAACCAGACAGCCACCCCCTTGGTCTTGAAGTCTGCGTTGGATAGGTAGAATTGGGAATATTGACTGTGTAAGAATGATGGTTTGTATGAGGAGGGAAGGTGGGTCTCCTGCAAGAGCAAAACATCAATCTTTTGGGAGTGATAATGGTTAAATAATTTTCGCCTTTTTACCGGTGAGTTCATACCCTGGACGTTATGGGTTGCTACACATAGCGGAGTAGGAGCATCTATTTTAGAACCCATGGATCAGAGAGGAGGAAGGAGCCATCAACAAAAAAGGATCTTACCCTTGTGGATGAAGGAGGATAGGGAGATACCAATGTCCCGTTCTGGGTACTGTTGTTGAAGGTGGCGAAGGTTTCGGTGACACTTTCCTGGAGGTCTTGGAAAGAAAGAGGAGGATAGGGAAAGAAAAAAAGAGACCGTCAATCCAAAAATATATGATACAGCAGAACAATTAGGCAGATAAATTTGAGAAACAATCCCCAAACCCAAAGTGCCAAGGAGGGATCCGAGCCCTCTTGGCACAAATAAACCCCTAAGCAACACCGCCCTCCGCGGGGGGAGTAAAACTGTCCCAGACTGGTGGGGGGACCCCCTCGAGGACAAGAGGAGGCATGAGGCATCTGCTCCGACTAACCCGCTAGAAAGGCACAACTATAAACAACCGTCATTGAGCATTAGTAGACTCTATAAAGTTTCCGGAAGTTCAAAGGAGAACGAACACTGTAGGCTCTAAAACAATATAAGGAGGTAGGGGGGAAGAAACTGTAGACTTCTTTCCTAGGCAAGTTCTGCGGGGGATAAATCCCAGTTCCAAGAGAGGAGGGACAGGATGCTTCGGGTTGCGTGGAGAAACAAGGTGGCAATAAGCCAATGAACTAGAGTAAGTAACATGATGAAACGGTGAGTTTTGTCAGGTCTAGCCTGGCTCCAGGAGATCCTCAAGTACAAGGAAGATGTCCTAGGTAAAGGACGAACCAGAGACTTAGGAGAAGAACAGTTCTGGCTCCCGGTTGATTATGGGGGGTGGGCTTCCCTGGATCTCTTGGTCTGATGTTTCTGCCACAGAGGGGCAATGGGGCTGGGTGGAGGAGGCCTTTTAGAGGAGTTGACATTTCTAGGAGTGGATGAGGTAGTCAGTTCTTGTGTGATCAGCCCCAGCTGTATTAGCAAGCGTTCCCCTTCAGCAAAGGACGGAAAACCCAACGGTTTGTTTTGGTAGGAGAACGTGAGGCGGAATGGGAAGGCCCATTTGTAGGTAATTGTTTTCTGGGATAAAATTTGTAGTAAGGGCTTTAGGGCTCTCCTTATCTGTATTGTGTAGGGGGAGAGGTCGGCAAAGATTTGGATAGGGTGGTCTTGAATTGAAATGTCGCCAAGCTCTCTTGCCCGACGCATTACTTCTTCCTTTACCTTGAAGAAATGCGGTTTCACCATGATATATCTGGGCAAGCCATCCTGACGGGGCGGTTGCAGGGCCCTGTGGGCCCGGTCCAGTTCCAGATGGTGCTCGGGGAGCAGGTCTTTGATAAATGAGCGTACAATTTTGTCAGTCTCCTTAAAAGTTTCCGGGAGCCCCCTTATTCTAAAATTGTATCTGCGAGATCTCTTTTCAAGATCATCAATTTTAGAAATCACAGCATCAAGTTGCTCATGCAGGTCCTGTAATCTGGCAGTGTTCTGGTTGGCCCTTGCTATAGTCTGATCAGTTTTGGCTTCTATGGATTCAATTCTGGCCCCCAGTTGGTGCTGGTCGGCCTGGATTGTGGAAGTAATCTGGGCCGCATTCAGAGCTAGGCCCCTGGTGAGCATCCTGGAGAACGTCTCCATTAGGGAGGGAAAGTCATGTGGGACCGTGTTACAAGCTCTGGAAAAGTATCTGAGATTGTCAGGGGTGGTGGATACCTCCCCTAGGGGAGTTAGGAGCATCTCCTCCATGGTCCTATTTAGCAGGGATTCTGTGGAGGCTGGGAGAGGGATCAGTGTACTCACGGTGGGGCCGGGACTCTGGCTGGGCTGCCCATCGTCCTCCTCTGCTTCCACGTGTGAGGATATGGCCGCGGGTGCCATCTTAGGTGCTGGCAGCGCTGTAGACCAGGAGCCTAGCTGTCTGGAGAGGTCCCTCCGTGCTGAACCAGAAGCCATGTGGGGATGTCGCCAGGCTCTACGGGTGTTTAGAAGGTGGGGTGGCCGGTTGTGGAGCTGAAGGAGCCAGAGGGGACGCTGCAGCGGGTTAGGACAGCCGGAGCGGTGCGGAGCTCGGAATTCAAGCGTCCATCCACGAGCGGCCGCGCATGCGCACTCCACGTTGTGGTATTTCATACATGGTTGCCCTGATTTTTTAAAAAACATTTAATACTAATATTTAAAAAACTAATTTAATAATGAATTATTTCTACTGATAACCATTACTTTAGGTATCTTAGGAAGTCATTCAGCCTAAACATTGTGTATTATTTAATATACGACTTAACATCTAATTTAGTAACCTCACACTAAAAACATACGTTATGGTGATACTCTAATATTTGAATACATATTTTCACACAAGTTTATTTATGCTCATACTAGGTTATGGATATGAATTTTAACTGTTAATATATTTTTTTTAATTACTATATTTATGTGATGTTTATTTTTATATGATTTGTTGTTGTACTACATATGGCATTGCCGATATCTTATTATATACTAATGTTGGGGCAATAGAATAGATTGCCCTGTTATTCTCTACATGGCAGCATTATCCATGTATATAAGCAAGGCATGTTCACACTCTAACACAACTGCTTGAGAAAGAAGCGCGCACACAGTGGTTCTTCCCCAGTGCTCATGCTTCTAAACACGTCATGAGCGAGCACGCAGGTGATGTCATCCCGAGCAACGCTGCTGTCCTGCCCATTCCAACTTGCATCTCAGACTCTGCTGTCTGCCATAGACACCCGGAACAGCTTCCTGCCTGTCAGGATAGCCAGTGTGAGTGGCGGTGGTGACTCTACAGACCTAGCAGAGCTCTCACGCACCGGATTGCTAAATTGTGCCCGTGTTTTATCACTATCATGTGAGTTTTATTCCTTTCATTAAATAAATAGCATACACAGTCTACACTTAGGAGGTGACTGCATTTCTCTTTTTCTCTCAATTCAATTTTTTTAATGCTATGGCCAGAATTAGAGTGGTGCCTTGTAAGTTATTCTCCAGATGGAATTTATCATTAGTTCTTCAGGGGCTCACAAAGGCGTCCTTCGAACCCCTGGAAAATGCTTCAATGTTTTTTCTTACATTAAAGATAATCCTTCTGGTGGCAGTAATGTCAGCCCACAGGATCAGTGAAATACAGGCCTTGTCAAAGGCTGAACCCTTTCTTGTTTGTTTCCTGGATAGAACAATCGGACAAATCCAGGTTTTCTCCCAAAAAGTATCCTCCTCATTCCACGGCTCAGAGGAGATAATACTTCCTACCTTTAAGCCAGGAGAGGAGGCCTTCCACACTTTAGATGTTAGGAGATACCCTTTGAGATATCGGGACATAACCAACTATAGAAAGCCAACCTCCCCGTTCATCCTTTCAGCAGGAGAACGTAAAGGAGAGAGAGAGCATCCAAAAGCACTCTGGTAAGATGGTTGAAGCAAGCTATCAAGGAGGCCTACTTAGCAATGGGCAAATAACCTCCAGAGGGGATAATGCCCCATTCCTCATGAGAAGTGGCATCTTCCTGGGCAGAGAAGGCCGGGTCATCACCAGAATAGATCTGTAAAGCAGCCACTTGGTCCAGGTTTTCCACGTTCATAAGGCACTACTGGTTGGGTCTACTATATGCCTCTGATCAATCCTTTGGGAGGAAGGTCTTATAAGCTGTGGTCCCACCCTGAAGTTCTTGGTATCATCTCCAAAGGGCTGTCCTGTAAGACGAGGTGAGAAAACAGTTAGACTTATCGGTAATGGTATTTCTATGAGCCTTTCAGGACAGCAGCTATTACCCTCCCTTGAGTAATGTGAAGATTGTTATATTATCTCTTGTAGTTGGTGTTTCTGCTTATGTCTTCCGGCATGTCGGAGGAATTCTCATGGAGGACTGACGGCATGGTGAAAGCAGCTGCATTTAAAGAAGCGTTGGTTCCTGTGCTCTCCAAGATGCTGTCCTAAAGGCTCATAGAAGTACTTTTACTGGTAAATCTACAGTGACTAAGGGTTTTTTATGTTATTTTTTTTATGTTAAAGAAAGCAAAATAGTGGAAGAAGTGACTTGGGCAATGCATCTAATAATCACTGTATTGCTACTATCAACAACTCATATTTCTGAAACCAATCTTGGGGATGAATTGAGTAAGTATACATATCATAAGATATACAAAATAGGAGTGCGCATGTGCGGAGCGTCCATGGCGGCTGTGTAAGCCAGGAGCTCTGGTTCTTCCCGGCCTTTTGGAGCCATCTACACCTGCAGTGGAGCTTGGCTCACCCACTCAGGACTCCTAGGAATCTGGGGCAGACACGGGAACACTATTGGAGCGATGTGGAGCCGCGAGACTCAGTGTGGATTCCGCTCCCGGACCCGTTCAGCAAATTGAGGCCGCGGCTTGGGCCTACTCGCCCTGCTGCACGCTACAAGCCCATAGAGCGGGACGGCCGGATCCCCCGTGGACTCGGAGGCTTTTTAAAGGTGACTCTTACAAGGTGCATTAAGCAACACTATTAACAAGAGGGTTTTCCATAAGAAAACGAGTGATCAGTGGGTCGGATCAGATTGTTTGGGCGAACCCTGGGTCAGAGACTAACATTAATGTTCGGAGCTTTGGCCTCCCCCTGATCCATCACTATAAGAATGAAAGTCTTGGGATAACTAACTTGGCTTCTTGCTTATAGAGATTGCAGGGTCTCACTAATTTACATAGGGAGAGGTTTGCTCTCAGCCACTTTCCTGGACTCCCTTTATATTATTAAGGAATCACATCCCAACTTCTCACTATCTTCATATTTGATTCCTGTAAAAAGAAAGGCCCATCTCCAGCAGCTTGTTTTTCTGGACATTTCTTGTGCTTAGTATCATGCAGACAGGCGCAGTCAGGCAGGACCTTTCCCATCAACCTGGGTTTGATACCCCAGCCTCAAAGGGCCCGCAGATGTCCAAAGGTCCTCCTCAGGCCACAGAGGCCACTGAAGAGATGGAAGCCGGCTCGGACGGAGGTTCCCAGGTTTTATCCTCGCTGGGGCCTCCCCCGGGAACTTAACCCATGGTCCAGATCCTCTCTCCAGCTTCCACAATCTCTCTTTTGGAACGGACATTGGATGAGCTCATCACTACACCTCTCAAAGAGCAAGGCCATGGCAACCCCCAGTCGGATCTGTCCAGTCCTCAGGCTCCCGTACCTCACTCTGACTTTCAGATGATGATGGAGGTCTTTTCTAAAATGCTTTCTAAGGGCCTAGTTCAAACAGCTACTCAAATCACCTCTGTTATCCAAGCTGACCTTCATGAGTTGGGGTCTAGGATAGACGCAATAGAGCAAAGAAGCGCTCTCGACGCTACAACTTCCGAATCAGGGGTCTTCCCAAGGCCGTAACTGATGTTTGAGCCACCATGTGCGACTTTATTAAAGAAACCATCCCTGGCTTCCCAGAACATCGGCTTGAACTAGATAGGGCTCACAGAGCACTCCAACCTCTGAGGTCCGATGGCCTACCTAGAGACGTTGTGGTGAAACCTCACTTCTATGGAGTAAAGGAAGAGATTATGAGGTCCTCCCCCAATCTCTCTATTCAAGGCCATCCCATCCAAGTCTTTGCGGATCTGTCTCCCTCTACCATCCAGAAAAGAAGATCCTTGAGGCCTCTTCTGGAAGTTCTTACTAAGTCATCCATCAAGTATTGGTGGTCCTTTCCGTTCTGCCTGACTTTCATTCACAAAAGCAAGAAGTTTGGTTTCTCAACATTTCAAGAAGGGGAAGAGCTGTTGGTTAGACTCAACCTCATCTCCCTGGATCCCTCCTCCACCTCAATTCATAAAAATATGAGTTCCTCAAAGAGGCCCTCTCCTCAAAGCCCTGTCCTTCCAATGTGGCGGAAACAACAACAGAAGTGGGCCAAGGACTCATACCCCCCCTTGACCTTCTTGTTTTGAACCCTTTTTATTTTGCTGCTCCCTTTGTTTTTCAAAGACTCTTGAGTCGTTGTACTCTATAGTGCTTTTTGATCCTGATTGGTGAACTTTTTACTTTTTCGATATAATTTTGTTTTGGGGTGGCCGGTGGGTGGCTCCTCCCCCCGTTTCTCCCCGAGCAGGTTTTTCTCGGGGGAGGAGGAGGGGTCGTCTGCGGGCTTCCCTTTTTGACCCCTTACATTTATCTACTGGTTCTTTGTGGCCAGTTATGTTTATGTTGACGGTCCCTCCTGTGGTTGTTTAAACATTTTGACAAGGACCTGGAGGAGATCCCATAGTGGGTCCCTAAGTGTCCATTCAGGGGGCCTGGGCCTTGTCAGACGTAGGCTCCCAGGGGGGCTTATGGTTTTGCTCTTTTCATTGACCCCTCCTTTTTGCAATATAGGGGTGAGCCAATAGTTTTATTATAGTGATGGTTCCAAGGTAATGGCCGGGGAGGATGTCATGCTCCTCCCTCTGACTTGGGGATACTGCTGTTGGTATTCTCTTGGTCGGATGTAGTTCTGCTGTTTGGGCAGACAAGTTACACCTTTTTCCGGACAGTGGGGGGTGACACTTGGATCCCCCACTCTCAGGAACCTGAGGGGGTTTGCGGCTAGGCTTTGCCACTCCCCTCCCATGTTTTTTGTTTTTGTCTTTTCTCTACTTTCTCTGCTCTGTCCTCTCTTTACCTCTTTGCTCTTACCATCTCTTCTTAGGCACCAGGGAACTTACTCACGTAGTGGACCACAACGGGCAACTCCTTTATCTTCCCCGCTGAGTGGGTCGGTTCCCCGCCCCTCTTCGAGTTGGGCAAGTCTCTGTTCGGTGATGCATAATGATAGATCCTTCAACAGTTGTCATGTCTGCTAATCCTCCAGCTTCCTTGAGAATTGCAACGCACAATGTTCAGGGCCTTAATTCCCCCATCAAGAGGAAAAAATATTTTAACCCACTCCCATCACTTGGATATACTTTATGCTGCAAGAAACCCACTTTCCTGAACAATACATTCCTAAATACATACACTCCAATTACCCCCAGTTTTTTTGGCAAACGCCCCTGATAAGACCAGAGGCGTGGGAATCTTTTTCGCCAAGTTTTCAGAGAAGTCTCGCCCACAACACTTTGGGCAGCTCACAAAGGGTTTATAAGGGGAAAACTCATTCAGTTATTAGCCAGGCTTAGAAGGGAACGAAAGGTTGATATTGTGAAGCTGGAACGGGCATTTCAGGACCTGGCCAGATCTCATAAGAAAAATCTGACCCCACTCTCCTGGGCACAGCTTGAAGCAGGGAAGGTTGCCTTAAACCTTGCCCTAACTACCTGCTCTGAGAAACAAATTCAATGGTCTAGAGCCCATCTCTATCTGCAAAGAGATCACATAGGCCCCAGGTTGGATGCCAAATTGTCCCCCAAGTATCGCTCTTTTTCTTTCCCAAAGATCAGGGATCATTTGGGAGAACTCACTCAGAAGCCAAAACGAATTATGTCCACTTTTCAGAAATTCTACGCTAAACTTTATGAAACGAGGAGTTCGACTTCCACTCCTTCCCTTGAAACCTTTTTAAGTTCTATTACTCTTCCTAAACTCTCGAAAGACCATATAGCTTCTCTAGAACTTCCTATTAATGATGAGGAAGTGCAGGAGGTGGTTAGGAATCTCAAGAAGGGCTCGGCCCCTGGTCCGGATGGCTTTTCCGTGGGCTACTACAAGACATTTGGCTCAGTAATTGCCCCTTACTTAACAAAATTTTTCAATTCCTTAAGGTTAGGATCAGGACTGCATAATGATGCCAATAGGGCCTTCATCTCTGTCATCCCCAAACCTGGGAAAGATCACTCAGATGTCAGTAATTACAGACCTATTTCCTTGATTAACAATGACCTTAAGATTTTGACTAAAGTTCTAGCAAATAGACTGTCCAAGTTTATAGGTAATTACGTCCATAGAGATCAGGTGGGTTTTATCCCGGGCAGGCAAGGTCCAGACCAGATCCGCAGAGCAGTAGACATAATTTCTCTCCTTAATTCGAATTGGGATGGGGGCCCTAACCGCGAGGGGTACCTTCTGTCTGTCGATTTGCAAAAAGCTTTTGACAAAGTTGACTGATCCTATCTTTTTGAGGTGTTAGGTAGATGGGGTTTTGGCCCTAGATTTCTTCAAACTCTTAGGGCCCTTTATTCGAACCCAAGTGCCCAGGTCAAATTGCAGAATTATTACTCGGACCCTTTTCCCATCTTTAGGGGTACTAGGCAGGGATGTCCTTTATCCCCTTTAATATTCGCAATCGCGATGGAGTCTCTAGCCATTGCCATTAGGGATAACCCAGACATCCAAGGGATTAAATGTGGAACCTGGTCCCATAAATGCGCATTATTTGCGGACGACTTGCTCTTATTTATTTATCTCCTCTCCTCTCACATCCACCCCTCGGGTTATTAAACTGCTCCAAATCTTTGGTGATGCCTCCGGGCTGCGAGTGAACTGGTCCAAATCCGTAGCATTGAACATCTCTACCCCTGACTCGATTGTACTTTGTCTAAAAGATCTCTGTAAATTCACATGGAACCCTACTCAAATACCCTATTTGGGGGTCAACCTGTCAGCCAATATCAACCAATTATACAAAGCCAATTATCCTCCACTGCTTAAGAAATTAGCAGATCTGGTCTCCCTGTTGGGGGCACTGGATCTCCCATCCCTATTGGATGAGAACAGACAGCTCAATTTACGGTTGAAGAGATACAGGCAGCCATCGGCTTCTTCCCCCCCCGGGGAAATCGCCAGGGCCCGATATACAGCTGGTACCATTCTACAGGCAGACTAAGGATCAATTTTCACTCAGATTGTTGGATTTGTATAATTCATGTTTCGAAGAAAAAAATCTTCCACCCTCCTTTTATGGGGCAAATATCGTTTTGCTAGCTAAACAGGGGAAAGATCCTCTTAGATGTGCCTCCTACCGACCCATAGCACTTTTAAACGTAGACCTTAAGATACTAACTAAAATGCTGGCAAACCGTCTGGCTAAAGTTCTTCATATATTGGTCTCTTCCGACCAAACGAGATTTATGCCCAAGAAAGCAACCGATATCAACATACGTAGGGTATTTAAACATGTGGCCTTGGCATCTGAATCAGAGGAAGATCGAGCGTTGGTCTTTCTCGATTTAGAGAAGGCCTTTGACTCGGTTGACTGGAATTATATGCGTAAGGTGCTACAACAAATGGGTTTTGGTCAGACCTTTCTGACATGGATGGAGATACTTTATGATAATCCTACAGCAGCTATAAAATTAAATGGAGAGGTATCGAGCCCTTTCTTGATCTGTCGAGGGACGAGGCAGGGTTGTCCACTCTCGCCTGGGCTGTTTGCCCTTATGATGGAGCCAATTGCCAAGGCGGTGCATGATTCCACGCTGGTTCGGGGTATTCGGTTGGGATCCTTAATCGAGAAGACAGCATTATATGCAGACGATGTAGTTTTATTTTTGACTGACCCGATTATGTCACTGTGGCATGCCTTGGAGATTTTTGACCGGTTTTCCGTTTTCTTTGGGCTTAGGGTCAATTGGACTAAGTCCACGATCCTTCGCCTTGGAAGGGTGCACACCGACCACTATCTGGGGATGTCCCTCTCCAGGCGGAGAAAGATTTCAAATTTTTAGGTATTGTGGTATCACCATCAGTTACAGACTTTATTAGTTTAAATTTCTCACCAGCACTTGCTTTTGCGAAGCGTAAATTTGCGGTCTGGAAAAATATGCCCCTCTCTCTTATTGGGAGGGTGAATTTAATAAAGATGAAGCTATTACCTTTATTGATTTACGTTCTCAGACATTCTCCGGTGTGGATACCGAGATATTTATTCAAATCTCTACACGGGTGGATGTCTGATTTTATTTGGCAGGGGAAAACACCTAGGGTCAAAATGAATGTTTTGCAGCAACTTTGTAAAGGGGGGGGTCTAGCCGCCCCAGATTTTTATAGGTACTTTATGGCCGGGCAACTACTAGTGGTTAATCGGTGGCTAAAGGGACCTAGGGACGATACGGCGGTCGCCTTGGAGGCGGCAATCGTGAAATCCTATGAGGGCCTGGCTTTTTAAATCTATAGGGGGCGTAAAGCACCCTATACATTGACAACCCCTATGAAGGTGGTGCTTAGGGCCTGGCATCTGGTGCAGGGGAGGGAGTTTGGAGGTCCGTTTCCGGTCTCCCCACATGCACCATTGTGGAGGAATCTCACTCTCCAGCAATTTTATAAATTCGAGGACCCCCTTGTGTGGACTAGGTTTGGGGTAAAAGTCTTGGGCGATATTACAGATGGCTCCCAGTTGTTGTCATTTGAGGAGCTTAAAAAAAAGACATGGTTTACCAAATACTCATTTGTTTAGATATATTCAATTGTGCCATGCTTATCAGATGCAATATGGCCTGACTGGGGGTAACTTTGTGGTATCAGAGTTGAAGACTATATTGGGAAATGAGGATCTGGTTAAACCATTATCCGTTATTTATAAATATTTGTTCATTGAGACAGGTAACCTTTTGGGTAAATGTAGATCTAAGTGGGAGGCAGTAATCCCGGACCTGGATGTTAAGGGCTGGGGGGATATATGGGATGAACCCTTTACCAGGTTAGTTTCCGCCCGTGACTATCCTATTCAATATAAAAAATTGTGCATAGGGTTTATCTGACGCCAGCTAAGATGACCCGCATCTTTGGAGAGGGGGATTCCTCCTGTTGGAGGTGCGCGGAACAAGAGGCAGACTTTATGCACATCTTTTGGGATTGCCCAGCCATAAAATTATTCTGGGAGGGAGTCCTCGCTTGTATTACGGACATAATCTCAATACCACTAGTCCCGGAAGCTAAATATTGTTTGTTGGGTCTAGTGGATAATGTGGTCCCTAGTACAGCAATGAGAACCCTCCTTGGTTTACTCCTCTTCCATGCCAGGAAGCGGATTGTCTTGGCATGGAAGAGCCCCTCTCCACCCACGGTGGACTCAGGGAAGTCCCTGGTAAATAGAAACCTTCCTTATTATAAAGCTATATATTGGAATAGAGGGGCATCCCGGAAGTTCGATAAAACTTGGAGTGGATGGCTGGCTTCACCCTTGACAGCAACAGACTAGATATTTAAAAGGCCAGTTTAATATTGCTGACCGATCTAATGGGAGTGCGTGGGCTAGGTGCAGGGCGCATCTGTTTGAGGTAAATATCCTTCCTCATTCCTAATTTTTGCGTTAGGGGCAACAGGCCTGGAAATGGTTGGTGGAACATGAAAGCTTGTTAACTGTAATTACTCCTTCGGAGGACATCTCCCGCCAAGGGCAAAAGAGTAACACAGGCCGTGTGTAAATGTGGAATCTAGCAGGGGAGGGATAGGTGTCACTGTATTGTGGAGTTTTTTTTTTTTTCTCTTTTTCTTTTATGTCTTCACCTGGTATTGTGGGGAGGGTGGTGGGTAGCCTAAGGTTGACCTTCCCGGTTATGTCGATGTCTTTTATGTTGTATTATACTGCAATGTCTTAAAAATGTAATAAAGATAAATTTAAAAAAAATTAGCAGATGATCTTACCAGATGGGACCAGGAGGGCCTTTCATGGTTAGGTAGGATACACGCAGTCAAAATGACCCTTTTACCCAGTATTCTTTATTTTTTTAGAGCTCTTCCTATTCCAATTAGGAAGTCTAATTTGCAAAAACTGCAATCCCAAATTTTTAGATTTACTTGGGCCCGTAAGGGCTTTAGATGCTCGGCTAATGTTCTTTATAGGAGACGTAACCAGGGGGGTCTGGGACTTCCCCATTTATATAAATATTATCAGGCAGCTCAGTTTTCTACCGTTTTCTCTAGAGGGAATAAAGCGGACTGGATTAAAATAGAAAGACAAGCGGTTCCCCTCAACACTATTGAGTTTCTAGTGGGGGCCCCACATAAATTGAGGCCCCCAATACTCGCCCCTACATTGTCCCATTCTATCGTCCTTTGCGACTCAGTCCTCAAATCCCCTAATTTAATTTCGAGTCTCTGTCCACTTACTCATCTCTTCAATAATCCTCAGTTCCCCCCAGGTCTGGACATCAAGGCTTTTAAATGGTGGACGGACAAGGGCTTATATCGGATAAGTCATTTTCTAACCCCTGCCGGCCCTGTTTCCTTATCACATTGCATCAACATTTTAGATATGCCACTTTATTGTATTTAAGTCCCCCTTTTTTTTTCATTGATTCATTTATACCTATTTGTCACTTCCCATCCTGAAAGTAATATATGGTATAGGCTTCCTCTTGTTTACTATGTTTCTTCCTGTATGAGAGTATAAGAATGTCAATACCTGGCTAACTCTACCTTTTTCTTCTGTTATTCTGATGGAACATTTCAATAAAAAGATTTGAAACAAAGATATACAAAATCTAATGTATTTAAAGTTTTTGACTGTCCTTATCTGAAGCTTTTTGGTACAGCGCCATAGCTTGAGAGTGAAGTGGAAACTGAAAGCTGAGATGATCCTAATATGGATGGATCTCAGGTCCTATTTGAAGATGGGGATGAAGAAAAAGCATCTATGCTTCCCAGATCAGCTGCAACTGCAACCCAACAAAGACAGACCCCAAAGAACAACCAGAACACTAAACAATTTACAGATGTGGTGAAAAAAAGAATGAAACCACAGGACAGGGACCAAGGTGGGCACAACCCATTTGCAAAAAAAACGGGTTGCTCAGATGCAAAGAGTACAACCAGAACTGGAAGGTGAGATAAGAATATAACTAATGGGGATTGTGGTGTTATTCTAGAAGAAGAGGCCAGCACAAATCAGCTCTGTTGATACAGCCTTTTACTATTCCCTATATCAGCAAAACAGAAATTGGCATTTACATGAAGGCCAACATTTTCAAAATGCACATCACTATCCTCCTGTGCCTATATATTCACTTGTAAAATTATGCTGACTTAACTACTGTAAAACGCTATGACAGGTAGCCAGCTACATCTGACAACATCTTATGGGCCAACATCAAGTCAGGGAGCAAGCTCAGATACACATACATATTGCCCACAACCATTAACCAATGGAGCTCCACCACCTCCGTCTAGACATCTAACATTTCAACATAGATTAGCAGCTGAAACCTTCGAATCAGATGGAAGATCTCCAAATGTTCCTTTCAGAACCTCGCTTTCCCCAGATGCTACTGGTATTGAGGTGGTAATTCAGTTTTGCCCTATTATAGAGTCAGAATCTCTATCATCAGTGTTCCATGAGCGGTTGTTTCATTTTTTTTTGAGAGGTGCAGACAAAGAAACCTCTGCCTTTTTTCCTGTTAGTGTCAATTTAAAGAGAGAATTTGATGAAACAATGCAGTGATTCTGCAATATATTTATTTCCAATTTCAAATGTGTAAAATCAGAATTTCATATTGTACTGTCCTCTATATATTACTCCAAATAGCACTGCCTATTCTTTGTTTACCTCTTATCACTACAGTAGTTTCCAGATGACAAATTGACATTGTTATCAACGCAGAAGTGGATTGTTGTAGCCTGCTACCTCTGGATTTCTTGATGGATTGTAGAAATAAACATATGCATTATTTTTCCAATTTCTTTTACACAAAATCAATCTCTCAATTTAGCTCAGCAAGAAAGATTACACTTTAAAAAAAAGAGATTCAAGTACAGCAAAAAAGAGACAGCTGGTGGGGATTTCATTAGCAAACAAAGTACCATCATCATGGTTTCCAAGGAGATGGGGAAAAACACCAGAAATAACAGTTTCTTGATAACAGCAATCATCCTTACCATGTATTGAGATGAATAGCATAAAATCCAAGCAGGCTTCACAATAAATCTTTTAATACAAAGTGCACAGCCTTTTCTACAGGGAGTTGATGTAATGAAAAATAGTAAATAAGTGATTTGTTTGATATAAACTAGAACTGGCAAAAGCTGCAACATGCAATAAAGAATTATTTCCTTCAGGGTGTTCCAAGCAATAGACAGTACATAGCAATTTGGTTCCCTAAATTAATATAAAGGAAACAATTATAGGAAAAACTCGTAGAAAAGGTGTGCATGTAATAAAAAGTATATCAGTAATAGAAATAATCTAGTAATACATTTAAAAAAAAGCTTCATAGTGTATTCATATAGACAACAAATCTGCTAAATTAGTGATGGCAGAACACGTACTACCATGGGCGCTTTTTATGCTGACAAATATCCAGTGGTGTATATAGCCTCCCAAAAGCATCCTACTTAGTGGGCCTAGGTAGTAAGGAGAGGCAGGTGCACAGCACAGTACCTTCTTTATTGCTATAGTGGAATATTCTGTACAGATATACTTTATATGACCTATGTAGGAGACGTTGAACAAGGGGGCAGGAAAAGCGCTTAAACTGACCATACACTATTATCTTAGAAAAACTAGCAGATTCCCCCAGTAACGCTATACAGAGCAGATGGGTGGATCTCTCACTGTGGCTATTGTATTCTCAGTCATCACAAGTGGGTGTCAGAATAACTTAACAGAGTGCTGCATTTGATTGGATGCAACCGCTGTTCAGCTGAAAATTTTCCACCTTCCTCCTTCAATTTTTCAATTAAATGATGTTTGGGAATAGTGGTGCCAACAGGGCCACCCACTGATTGAATTTTGACTATTTCATCATCAACCCGCTGAAGATCAAACAGTGTAGACCAGTGGTTCTCAACCCTGTCCTCAAGTACCCCCAACAGGCCATGTTTTGGGAATTTCTCTTAGATAAAATATCTGTCCAAAATACCAAGCCATTGACTCTGATGTAAAGCACCTGTTGAACCACTGGTGTAGACAACTTAAAACTTCAGTCCTTAATTCACAACAGTCCCAAGTCTGTTTACATTCATGTCACATACACATCTCCCAGGTCATTAGACAAACATTTAAAAAAATAATTAGATCAATTTTAGAAACATTGTGAGCACTTGAATGAAAGGAAAAAGGGGATACCTGTTTTTAGGCCCTTCTTATTTCATGAGAACGTGGCAATGGCAGGTTTCTAGTCACCCCTATAGCTACATCTCTGTGGTAAGCAGACGTGCCGGGTGAGTTTCTTCCTGGATAGGTTGTGTGGTCGGGGGTGACTGAACTGGTACCCGGAGACATTGCGGAGGGACAACTGCTTAACAATTTTACCTGGAGCGGTGTGCACCCAGTCTTGTCTTCTGCTTGGATTTCCATTATGCACCAGCTCATTTAAGGCATCATAGTCTGGATCCCATTACTGGAAGTGACAATATAAGTGTTTATAAGCACATTGTTGTGTTGTTTGCCTGTTTTTTGTCATATATTGACTTGGTTCGGATATCATAGCCCAGACTTGATTCTGTTCTCATATGGACATTGTAAACTATTTGTGGATTCAGTGAGATATATATTTTCCCAAAACGTCTTTCAGGACAGTGCCCGAGAGATCATGGCTCCTCCCCCAACAGGAAACACCTCATCTCCAAATTTTAAAAGGAAGCCTCCACTTCATCCCTTCAGTTTTTGTGTTTCCTCCAGCCGAAGGAACACCTAGGGTGGGGAGCCAGGATCTCTCAGGGCTGTCCTGGGAAGACAAGGGCACTCACCTAAAAAGTTTTTTGTTTGCCTGGAGCTGTGACCCTCCTACACGCAAGGGGCTGATAGTTCCGCGGGCTCCTTCCCCTTCTTCCATGCTCGGGGAGAACCTGTATGTCTCCGGGACTGCTGCCCTGGGTTTTGTTTGGCAGATAGGCGGCATGCTGAGAACCCCGCTTTGCTCGTATGGAGCAGTGGGGTATAGGCGCGGCTATCCTTCTGGTGGCTGTGGAGTGCTTTCAGCCGTGTCCTGTGTACACAGGAAGGGGCGGCACTTCCAGGTCAGTGTGTGGCGTAATTTCCGGCGCAGTTGTGCAGAAGGGGGAGGCAGGGTCATCTGGTGCCTTGGTTCCGGTTCAGCGCAGCAGCGTTTTTGAAACCAGGAACCGGCAGATACACACGACCACAGTGCACTCTGCTATGGAGGACAGCGCTAATAAGGGGGCAAGCCATGGCACTAGTAAGGCTAAGGTAAGGGTCTGTGACCTGACTACCATCCCTTGCTCCTCTGGGTCTCATCCTACCCTACCCCCCCTCCACCTACCTTCCTGGGTTCCCTTGTTTGTGGGTATTATCATATGGGAAGAGAGGAGTGTATGCTGTATTATCTCTCCCGACACAGGGGGTTCCTATAGGACTGGATGAGGTGGTGGGGGCTTGCATGGGCACAGGAAATGATAGGCTGTTTTCTAGTGCACCTGGGTGTTAAGTTCAAGCAGCATGCAGCTGCATTAAGCTTGTCTTCTCTGTTGTCCCTTTCTCTGTTTGTCCAGGCTAAAAGCCAGGCTCAACCAGTGAAGAGAGGATGCACTATCTGCAAGGACAAATTAAGCGAATCATGGGCAAAGGCTCTTTGTACGGACTGTATGGCAAATGTTGTCAAAGAAGAGTCTCCATCCTTGTGTGGCGACCTAGTAACTACAATTAAGGATGAGCTCAAGGCCACCTTTCAAGCATTTAGATCTAGCCTGACAGCAGGGCCGGTACCGGCAGGGGGATCCGGGGTTCAGCCCTCTACCTTTCAGGAAGATTCCCTGGTCACACTGGGACTGGGAGGAGGTCTGCCCTCCCAGGATATTTCCCAGGGGTTCCCTTGATCAGGATGAGACAGATTCTGATGAGGAGGAAAATGATTCTGAAGTGGCCTCTAAGTTCAAGCTGGGAGGACTACTAAAAGTAATCCATTCTACTTTGGGTATAGAAAAAATTACTCTCTTTGCATGATAGCATGCATGCGGGCCTAGGAGATTCTAAGGGCCGCACTTTTCCAGTTCACTCAATCATTACAAATATGATTAAAAAAGAATGGCTGGAACCAGATAGAAAACCCTTTCTCTCTAGGGCCCACAAACAAAGGTTTTCATTTGAGGACAATCCGGATGCCATTTGGAACAAAACCCCAAAACTGGACTCTGCCTTTTCACAAGTGTCTAAGTCAAATGACCTAGGCTTTGAAGACATGGGCTCACTAAAAGAGCCCATGGATAAAAGGATGGACTTGCTCCTAAAGAGGGCTTGGCAATCGGTCTTGAACAAGCTAAAGCCAGCAATGGCAACAACTTGCTAGAAACTTACGGATGAAATCTCACATTATGGCAGATTCCTCAAAGCAGGAAATTTTGGACTACTTCACAACCTTGTCATCAGCAGTGTCATTTATTGCCGATGCCTCAGCGGTGTCAATTCAGATGTCAGCTAGGTCCACGCACTAACAAATTCTGCCAGAAGGGCCCTTTGCCTGAAGACCTGGCCTGGAGGCAGCCTCAAAAAATAGTGGTATCCCCTTTTCTGGGGTCTTATTGTTTGGTGTCGAGTTAGATTCTATTTTGGATCGCACAGCTGATAAAAAGAAGGTCTTTCCAGTCCAGAAAAAGAAGGTGCAGGCGTGCAAGTGTTTTTTTTTCGGCCTCAAAAAAGACAGCAGGAAGACAAAACACAGAAAAGGAAGCCATGGTCTTCCCAAAAGCCAAAGGGTAGGAGTGGAGTGCTCTTCAATCCTCCTACGGCTCCCGAAACATCGCAGTGACTCTGTCCTCCCGGTGGGAGGAAGACTGCAGGAGTTTCTTCCGTCCTGGAGAGCGACAACAACAAACCAGTTTATCCTGAACTTGCTCTTCCAGGGGTATGCAATCGAGTTCACGGAAGAACCTCTAAAAAGATTTCGGGGGACGAACATCCCTAGGGATCTGGTCAAGGCTCTCGTCATGAAGCCCCAAATTCAAGAACTGAGGTCATAGAGAGTCATCATTCCAGTCCCCACAAGGGAGCTTGGTCAGGGCTTCTATTCCCATGTGTTCCTGGTCCAGAAGCCATCAGGAAAGTTTGTCTTATTCTAAATCTAAAAGGGCTAAATCAATCAGTAGAGTACAGAAGATTTCAAATGGATTCCATCTTTTCAGTCAAGAACCTGCTGTACCAAGGGTGCTACATGGCATCAATCGATCTGCAAGATGCTCACCTTCACATACCAATAGCCTCCAGGTCCCAAAAATACCTGAGATTGGCACTGAAAGAAGGGGAGAAAGTAGTAAATCTTCAGTTCAGGGCACTCCCCTTTGGCCTATCATGGGCCCCAAGGGTCTTCACGAAGGTAATGGCATAAGCCATAGCACCTTTGCATCTAGAGGGAATCTCGGTGATCCCTTATCTGGACGATCTTCTTCTCTTTGGCCCAACCAAGGAGGAGCTATCCCAGAACTTGGTGAGGTCTCGGAGTCATCTGGAATCTATAGGTCGGATCTCAAACCTCCAGAAGTCAAATCTTATCCCCTCACAGGAGGTAATATTCTTGGGATACACAATCAATTCGGGGGCACAAAAAGTTTTGCTCCCCGAAGAAAAGAAGAAAAAGCTGATGGAAGTGGTGTCTCTGTTACAATTAAGTCAGCTCTTGTCCATCAGGAGGATTATGTCAGCTTTAGGGACTCTAACCTCGGCCATTCCTGCGATCCAGTGGGCAAGACTCCACTTCAGACCACTGCAGAATTACCTATTGAAAATCTGGGATCACCAACAACAGTCTTTGGACTTGCCGGTGAAGGTTCCCACCCCAGTAAAAAGGAGCCTGTGGTGGTGGAAAAAACAGTCAAGGATCTCAGCAGGTCTGTTGTGGGCCTTCCTGGTCCAGGTAAGGCTGACAACGGATGCCAGTTCCTGGGTATAGTGGCTCACATGGACCAATGGACCCAGGGAGCATGGTCCTCAAGAGAAGCTACAAGATCCTCAAATTGGAGGGAGCAGAAAGCGATAGAGCTGGTCCTGCTAGCCTTTGCCGAACAAGTCCAGGGATTGCACATACAAGTCCTATCAGACAATGTCACCGCAGTGGCCTACGTAAACAGGCAAGGGGGCACCAGGAGCAGAGCACGCAGAACCTAGCAATAAGTATCCTAAATCCTTATCGGCAGTCCACATAAAAGGATCCCTAAGCATGATGGCAGATTTCTTCAGCAGGAACCTGGTATACGAGGCAGAGTGGCAATTGAACCAAGAAACGTTCTATATGATCATCAGGAAGTGGGGTCAGCCAGAGGTGGACCTCTTTGCCACTCAAGAAAATGCTCAGGTGCCTCTCTTCTTCTCCTTGAACAGAGCCGAGAAGTCTCTAGGATTAGATGCCTTGGCACACAGTTGGGACTTTCACCTCTGTTATGCCTTTCCGCCTTTTCAGATAATTCCTCAGGTCATAAGGAAGATTCAAAAGGAGAGGACAACAGTAATCCTTGTTACTCCTTTTTGGCCCAAAAGACCTTGGTTTTCGGCCCTTCTCCAGATGCAACTCGAACCATTCTGGCACCTTCCACTGAGGCAGGACCTGCTAACGCAGGGGCTCTTAGTTCACAGGGAGATCAAAAAACTAAGAAGCAGCTATTAAAGCGGAAGGGATTCTCAGACAGGTTAGTGGCTACCCTCCTGTCCAGCAGAGAGGCATTTACCAGAGCGATTTACTCAAAAACCTGGAAAGTATTTAAGTCCTGGTGCCAAAAAACCAACAGGCCAGTGGAAAATGTTGAGTCTGTTCTGGAGTTCTTACAGGAGGGAGCGGACAAGGGCCTAGTGGTCAGCACTCTTAAAGTCCAGTTTGCCGCTTTAGGAGTGTTCTTGGAAAAAGTTATCTCTGCAGAACCACTAGTTATTAGGTTCTTCAAAGCCCTTACCCGGTCCAGACCGGTGATGATCCAAAGCTGTCCAAAGTGGGACTTGTCACTGGTTCTGCAGGCCCTGACCAAAGAGCCTTTCGAACTCATGGAATCAGCTTCTCTGAAGCAAATTACCCTAAAAACTGTATTTTTAGTTGCTATAACTACAGCTCGAAGGATTAGTGAGCTTCAAGCCCTATCTACCAGGGAACCGTTTTGTTCTATTTTTTCAGACAGGATTGTTCTGAAGACAGACCATAGTTTTTTGCTGAAGGTCGTCTTGGTCAGAAATTGAGCTCAGAAGATTACCTTTTTGCTCTAATCCGTCTGGGAAAAAGGAAGAAGAATTCCATACCCTGGATGTTAAAAGAGCAGTTTTAAGTTATCTCGAAGCCACAAAAGAATTTAGGTGTTCAGCCACATTGTTTGTCACTTATGCAGGAACCAAGAAAGGAAGACAAGCTTCCAAGGGAACCAATGCCAGATGGCTGAAGATGGCCATCACAGAGGCCTGTTCCTTTGCAGGTCAGGAGAGCCCAGTAGGTATCCGGGCTCATTCTACAAGAGCCTTGGCGGTGAGTTGGGCCGAGAAAGCTGGCACCACCCCCAAGCAAATCTGCAAAGCAGCCACATGGACAAGTCTGACGTCCTTCACCCGCCATTATAGTTTAGACCCCCTGACGGTGGAAGATCAGGCTTTTGGTAGGAAAGTCTTGCAGGCTGTGGTCCCACCCTAAATGGGGGTAAGTCTTGATTATCCTCTCGGGTGCTGTCCTGAAAGACCTTTTGGGAAAAGTTCAAGTTAGACTTACTGGTAACTTGTTTTCCAATAGTCTTTCAGGACAGCAGCAACCCGCCCTGTTTATTGATGCTGTATATGATGACAGCTGCAAGTCTTTTTAGGTATGTCTCTACCAGCTTTGCACATCTAGAGAGTGAAATTTTTGCCCATTCTTCTTTGATTGGATGGAGAGCGTCTGTGAACAGCAATTTTTAAGTCTTGTCACAGTTTCTCAATTGGATTTAGGTCTGGACTTTGACTGGGCCATTCTAACACATGAATATGCTTTGATCTAAACCATTCCATTGTAGCTCTGGCTGTATGTTTAGGGTCGTTGTCCTGCTGGAAGGTGAACCTCCACCACAGTCTCAAGTCTTTTGCAGACTCTAAGGGGTTTTCTCCTAAGATTACCCTGTATTTGGCTCCATCCATCTTCCCATCAACACTGACCAGCTGTCCTGTCCCTGCTGAAGAAAAGCATCCCCACAACACGATGCTGCCTCCACCATGTTTCATGGTGCGGATGGTGTGTTCAAGGTGATGTGCAATGTTAGTTTTCTGCCACGCATAACGTTTTGCTTTTAGGCCAAAAAAGTTCAACGTTGGTCTCATCTGAGCAGAGCACCTTCTTTCGCGTTTGCTGTGTCCCCCCACATGGCTTCTCGCAAACTGCAAACAGGAGGTCTTACGGCTTTTCTTTAAACAATGGCTTTCTTCTTGCCACTCTTCCATAAAGGCCAGATTTGTGGAGTGCATGACTAATAGTTGTCCTGTAGACAGATTCTCCCACCTAAGCTGTGGATCTCTGCAGCTCCTCTAGAGTTACCATGGGCCTCTTGGCTGATTCTCTGATTAATGCTCTCTTTGCCTGGCCTGTCAGTTTAGTTGGGCGGCCATGTCTTGGTAGGTTTGCAGTTGCCCAATGAATAGGGGACATCCCCATACCTTATATCACCAATATCAATCTGGACCTAGGGAAGACTATCATAGGCCTTCTAGTCCACACCACAGAGGTAATACTGGATATGGATACTGCACATATTTATCTGCACAGCAATAGAACGGAGCAGCCGGCTCTGTTCTATTAGGTAGAACAGGCTACTGTGCAATCTCCTGAGCCAGAGTTGAGAACCACTGTTCTAGAGGCTCCTAAACCTCTGATTGTGGATGGCGGCACATGCACGACGCGAGGCCCAGCGTCTTTCCAGACTTTGCGATCTAGTAGCAATTCCTCCATCAACAGCAAGTTTATTCACTCAGAACAGGCTTGCACACATCTCATACAGCCGACAAGCATTAGACATTGGCTACAATTACAGATATGGGCTTTCAACGGACCTTGAACTCCCTCGGGAAATCGCCCAAAAACTGCGGACCGCTGATCCAGCTCAGCTGATAGTAAGATCAAAGCATCGGTGCCGAGACCATAAACAAAGGAGGGGGAAGCGAGGCGGCATCAGGGCTAGGCTAAGGCTAAGCCCGCATCAACCATCGATTCCAAGCATCTTCCTTGCTAATGTACGGTCTCTCGCAAACAAAATGGATAAGCTGCTGCTCCGGATGACATCACACAAGCGGATTAAGGAATGTAATGTCATGATTTTAACGGAAACATGGCTTAACAACAACATTCCCAGCAGCGCCATTGAGCTCGGGGGTTGCAGTGTGTTTCGGGCGGACAGGACGGCAGAGGACTCTGGTAGGCGAAGAGGTGGAGGTCTGTGCATTTATATCAGCAACTCATGGTGCACGGACTCTACTGTTATCAAAAGTCATTGCTCTGTTCATTTAGAGTATCTGATGATTAAGTGCAGACCCTTTTATTTACCAAGTGAATTCTCAGCCATTGTTGTGACTGCGGTGTACATTCCGCCGGATGCTCTATGCTAAGCTAGCTATGGAGGAACTGCACACAGCTATCAGCAAACAGCAGTCTGCACATCCCCAAGGTGCTATCATTGTTGCTGGAGATTTCAACCACTCCAACCTAAGATCTGTGTTTCCAAAATTTCACCCCAATGTCTCCTGCTCTACCAGAGGGGACAAAACACTGGATCAGATATACACAAACATACCTGGGGCATACACAGCCATTTCCCTCCCCCACCTGGGTCAGTCTGATCATCTCTCTTTGTTCATGCTACCCAAATACACACCATTGATTAAACAAGTGAAACCAGCTGTGAGGATAGTAAAGGTGTGGCCAGAGGGGGCCATTTCTTCTTTACAGCAACAGTTTCAGGATACTGACTGGAATATGTTTGACTCGCAGGCCACACTAGACTCTCACACTAACATGGACATTTACACTTCATCTGTTTTGGACCATATCAACACGTGCATTGATAATGTCACTACTGTCAAACACGTGAAATGCTTCCCTAATCAGAAGCTGTGGATGAACTCTGAAGTCCGTCTCCTGTTGAAAGCAAGAGATGCTGCCTTTAAATCTGGCAACATAGAGGACTACAACAGAGCAAGGGCCAACCTGAAAAGAGGCATCAGGAAAGCAAAACTCACATTCAAACTCCACATAGAAGAGCACTTCCACAACTCTGACCCCAGACCTATGTGGAAAGGCATTCAGACTATCACAGACTACAAACGCACAGCTCAACCAATCAGCAGTGCCTTCCAACCGGACAAGCTTAATCAATTTTTTGCTCGTTTTGACCAAAGCACAGGTCATTTGACCTCAACCACAGACTCTTCTATAGCTTATAGCCCACTTTCACTCTCAATAAGTATATTTAGTTTTTAGCAGAGTGGATGCACGCAAGGCAGCCGGCCCAGATGGCATACCGAGACGTGTTCTCGGAGCATGTGCTAGACAACTGGCACAAGGTCTTTACTGACATTTTCAACCTATCATTGGCCCAAGCCACGGTTCCTACATGCCTGAAGACCACTACTATCATACCAGTGCCTAAGCACTCAGCTGTTGAATGCCCAAATGACTTTCGCCCAGTTGCACTCACCCCCATTGTTATGACGTGCTTTGAGAAACTGGTCCTGAATCACCTCACTGCGGGCCTACCACCTACACTGGACCCATACCAGTTTGCTTATCGTACGAACAGGTCAACAGAGGATGCAGTTTCCACAGCTCTTCATTCAGCCCTTACCCACCTGGATAAAAGTAACACCTATATCAGAATGCTGTTCATTGACTTTAGTTCTGTGTTCAATACAGTTCTCCCCACTGTACTGATCACTAAGCTCAGTGACCTGGGTATCTGCACCTCCATTTGCAGATGGATTCTGGACTTTCTCACCAACAGACCTCAATCTGTTAGGTTGGGCAATCAGGTATCCTCACCCCTCATTCTACTCCCTGTTTACCCATGATTGTGCTCCTCTGTACAACTCCAACATCTTCATCAAGTATGCAGATGACACCACCGTGGTTGGCCAGATCGACAACAACGACGAATCGGCCTACAGGGAAGAGATCTGTAATCTGACAGCATGGTGTGCCAATAACAACCTGACCCTCAATGCCACAAAGACCAAAGAGCTCATTGTGGACTTTTGGAAATCCAACAGCAGAAGACATCTACCAATCAACATCAATGGAACTGAGGTTGAGCGAGTTTCCAGCTTTAAGTTCCTGGGAGTTCACATCTCTGAGGATGTCATGGCAGCAGAACACTTCAGCCCTGGTTAAAAAAGCACAACAGCGCCTGTACTTCCTGAGATGTCTCAAGAAATCTCATCTATCTCCAGAGATTTTAACGAATTTCTACCGCTGCATCATAGAGAGCATCCTAACCAACTCCATCACTGTATGGTATGGAGGCTCCACTGTGTGTGAACGTAAAGCCCTGCAAAGGGTGGTAAAAACTGCCCAACACATCACTGGTACCCAACTACTTGCCATTGAACACCTTTATCACAGTAGATGTTTGCGCAGGGCTCACAACATTATAAAGGATTCTCCACATCCCAGTCATAAACTGTTTAACCTCCTTCCATCAAGAAGGAGATACAGGAATTTACATACCAGAACCAGCAGGTTCAGGAACAGCTTTTTCCCATCGGTCATCACACTACTGAACTCTACACTACACCGTTAGATCATCATAAAACACTGCATATAACCTCTGTATTATGTACTAATATCCCTGCTGTACATTCTGTGCAACAGTTTATTCACTTGTGCATATGATGTGTATGTGTATATATATATATATATATATATGTGTGTATATATATATATACGCAAGACTGCTTATTTAGCTTTTTAACTTTTAATTATTGTTTACACTGTGTGCAGAATTATTAGGCAAATGAGTATTTTGACCACATCATCCTCTTTATGCATGTTGTCTTACTCCAAGCTGTATAGGCTCGAAAGCCTACTACCATTCCTTTCCTTCAACGGATTATTAATACGTGTGGACTATATCCCACAACTACAGTAATTTGGTGTGGGGAAGAGTAATGACTCTACGTGTAGTGGATTATACGAATTAACCATCATCCGAAAGCTCGGATATGTCGAACCTCATTCTGTTGTACGTATTTCTCCTACTACACCAGTTTTATGAGTAAACGGATTATTAAGACGTGTGTCACATTTGTTATTAATTTTCAATTTTTCGATTTATTCGTCAGAACGCATATATATATATATGTGTGTATATATATATATATATATATA
>BLSH010436776.1:1057584-1069354 GCA_018402905.1 Glandirana rugosa
CACCAGCCCTCGATTGATTGTCAAGGTTAACATGTTTTAACAATGGATAGATAACAAGAAGAGAGGGGGGGGAGGGGGGGAGGAAGGGGGGATGGAAGGAGAGGGGAGAAGAAGGAGGAGGAGGTATACACTTCCTGGTGAATTCAATTGGTTGGTAGAGTTATCAGTATTATTTATAAACAGCAGTCCATAGGGACCATTGGTTATCAAATTGACTGCATTTCAGTGAGTTGATCACCAGGGATCTTTCATGTAGGTGGTTAATTCTTACAGTTTGTATGACTTCAGATATATTGGGAGAGTGTAGGGATTTCCATTTTTTGAGGATGGAATTTTGTGCGGCTAAGAGAATGTGTGTCACTATGGGTCTCATTTGGTTAGGGTATAGCTCGATACCAAGGTTCAGTATAGCTAGATTGGGGTTGGGTTTGGAGAGTATGCCTGTGATTGTCGAGATCAGTTTGAAGACTTGTGTCCAATAGCTTGTGAGGCTAGTGCAGTCCCATAGTATGTGGAGCAGGTTACCTGTTTTTCCGCATTGTCTCCAGCATTCAGGAGACAATCCTGGGAATATTTTTGAGAGTTTAAAGGGGGTGTAGTGCCATTTGTGTATGATTTTTATCATCATCTCCCAGTGATTACAGCATTTTGAATATTTGTGTGTTGCTTGTAGAGCGTTTTTCCATTGCGTTAAGGTAAAGGTTTGTTCCAGTTCTTTCTCCCATTTTTGGATAAGTATGGACTTGTGTAAGGTGTCCTTATTGCCTAGTGTATTGTACAGGAGTGAGATACCTTTCTCTTTTATAGTGTGATTGTTTAGGAATTCCCATATTTTATCTGGGATTTGGAGGAGGGGTAGAGGGTGTTTGGTTAGGTAAGATAAGATGCGCGTGGTTGCAAATTGCGTCTCTGTTGGGAGGGAGAATTCTTTTTGCAGGGTTTCCCAATTTTTGAGTTGGGAGTTGTTGAAAAAATCTTGGATGTGTAGAATTCCCTTCGCGCGGAGTGGTTTCGTGTACATAAATGGAGTCAAGTTGTCTAGTAGTTGTATGGGCAATAGAGGGAGTATCTGTGGTGGGCAATCTTTTGATTGAACGAGTAGTTGTCTCCATGCCTTGATGGCTGTTGCTAGTGTGGGGGAGAGGGAGGAGGTGTCCCATCTCTTCCAACTGTCTAACAGAAGGAATGATTGTACGTCCTTTGTTGGGGACATGTGGGATTCTATGTTGACCCACAAGGGAATATAGGTAGGTTTGTACCAGTTTTTAAGTTGATCCAATATCGCTGCAAGATGATAGTCCTGAATGTTTGCTAGACCCATCCCCCCTATCGATTTGTGTTTATTTAGATTGGATTTTGAGCATCTAGGTTTTTTGTTGTTCCATATGTATTTGTTTAGTATTTTATTAATAGGGTCAATGTATTTCCGTGGGACATGTATTGAGATTACTCTAAAGAAATATAGTAGTTGTGGGAGGATTGTCATTTTTAGTGCTGCTGATCTACCTGTCCATGATATTTCACTCTGTGGCATCTGTTGCAGTTGGGAGTGGATTCCTTTGGAATTCCATGAGTAAGGGAGTAGAGTTTGGAGGCGTTGTTTGACTTTGTCTGGGGTTCCTATATTAAGTATCGTGGATTTGGCATAGTTGACTTTGTAATAGGATATGGCGCTAAATGCCTCGAGGGTTGTATGGGCTTGGGGAAGGGAGACCAGGGGATCTGTAAGTATAAGAATTACGTCATCAGCAAATAAGTTAATGACGTGTGATTTGTCTCCTATTTGGAGGCCTGAGATGTTTGGGTTTGATCCGAGGGATTCAGCCAGGGGTTCGATCATTAAATTGAAAATATATGGGGATAGTGGGCACCCCTGCCTAGTACCGTTGGTAATGGTGAATGGCTTGGATAGGAGCCCTGATGTGAAAACTTGTGCAGAGGGGTTGGAATATAGGGCCTGAATCACATTCCTGATAGATCCCTGGAAACCAAACTTTGATAATGCTTGGGACATGTAGTTCCAATCTACCCTATCGAACGCCTTCTCTGCATCTATTGATAGGAGCAGAGAAGGCGTCCGATATTTCTCAGCATAGCTTATAATGTTCAGTATGCGCCTAGTGGCGGCTGAGGGTTGCCTGCCTTTTACAAACCCCATTTGGTCATTAGTTATGAGGTGCGATATCACCTTTGTGAGTCGGTTTGCAATGAGCTTTGCATATATTTTTACGTCAGAACTGAGAAGCGATATTGGCCTGAAATTTGCTGGTGTGTTTGGGTCTTTCCCGGGTTTGGGAATGGTTACAACATATGCTCTCAGCATTTCTGGAGGAAAGGATGCTTTTTGTGCGGCTAGAGTGAAAACTGGGATCAGATGTGGGGTAATTAGATCTTGGAATGATTTGTAAAACTCATTTTGGAGACCGTCAGGTCCTGGTGATTTCCCGTTTGGGAGAGAAGCGATGACCTTCTTAACTTCTGAGGATGTGAAGGGGGTGTTGAGGTCGGTAAGCTGGTCGCCTGATAGCTTAGGTAGTTTGAGTGTGCTCAGGAATGATGTTATACTTGTTGTAGTAGGTTGGTGTGTGTAGGGGTCATTCTTGAGGTTGTAAAGATTTTCGTAGAAGTCTGCAAATTGGTCCGCTATGTGTTGAGGGTTGGTCACTTTGTGGTCGTGTTTAGGGTGTAGCAAATATTGGATTCTCGTTCTAGTTTGAACAGCTTTAACTCTGCATGCAAGTAACTTGCCCGCCCGATTGGCGTTAGAGTACCAATCTGCGCGTACTGTTCTCATGTATTTGTTGTGTGATTGGAGCAAGAGTAGGCGAAGTTCCTCTCTAAGTTTGTGTAGGGCTTGTGTCATGCCGTCCGATGGGTTTTGTTTGTTTTTGGCTTCTAGGTTATGGATGTTTTTTGTCAGTTTAGTTATTTGAAGGTCATGGCTTCTCTTTAGTCTAGCGCCTTGCTGGATAAGGATACCCCTAATATATGCCTTGTGAGCATTCCAAAGTGTGAATGCATTATCAACTGAATCTGTGTTGTTTTTAAAGAATTCAGTAATATGTTGGGAAATGATTTTAGAGGTCTCTGGTGATTGTAGGAGTTTGATGTTGCATCTCCAAATGGGGTTTGTAGGTGGGGTTCCTTTTTCAACAATAGAGATGGATATTGCAGCATGATCCGACCATGTTATGTCATGGATTTTTGATTGAGATATTGACTGTAATAACCACTTATCCACTACAAACAAGTCAATACGGGAGTATGTACGATGTCTGGGGGAGAAGTAAGTATAGTCTTTCTCACTTGCATGTTGGCATCTCCAGACATCGTACAGCTCCTCTGAATGCAGTATGTGGCCCAATGATGGTCTCCCCCTGGGGCTAGCCGAGGAGGAGTCCATAAGTGGGTCCATGTTAGCATTAAAGTCGCCACATATTAGTAATCTTCCATACTTAACAGAGTAGATACGATTAATCAGACTTTTCAGGAATTTAGATTGGCGTGAGTTTGGTGCATATATAGATGATATTGTATAGGGTTTTGAGTTAATGTCACAGGTGAGAATCACATATCGGCCATGTTGGTCTATGGTAGATTGCTTGAGTTTAAAGGCAACTGTGTCTCTAATTGCTATTCGGATTCCTTTTGATTTCTTCTCTGGATTGTTCGATAGGAAAATGTGCGGAAATTTCTTGTGCGAACACTTGGGGATGTTCATCGAGTAAAAGTGTGTCTCTTGGACGCATAGTATGTCCGCCCGGTTTTTCAGGGCTTCCTTCCACATTGTTTGTCTTTTGGCCGGGTGGTTGAGGCCTTTAACATTTAATGATAAGCATGTAATGGTCATGTCTTGAGTCTAAAGAGTGAGTGTGCGATCCAGAAGTCACTTATTGTGCGCAGAAGCTGATGTCTTGCTGGTGTTCGGATGAGCCATAGAGAGTTGAAGCTTTGTGTCTTCATTGCCTGCTTTGCTGTCCAGGTGCAGGTCTTGCTGGTGTATGGTGGTTCATTGGTTCGATGGAAGAATTCCAGGGTGAGTGTGTACCTCAGGGATATTATAGGGATAAAACAGTAAGGTAAGGAAACAAAACAAAGTTTTTAAGAAGATGGTCCTGTTGGTAGGACCGTGAACATAGCATAATGTTCTGGTGTTGAGAGGGTTTAGGATATACATCCGTTTAGTGACCAGCCGGACATAAGCTGTTGGCTGGAGGTTAGTTTTGAGATTGATGTGGGGTTCCATGTTTTTTTGAGGAACGTTTGTAAGATACTACCTGCCAGTCTGATTGTAGGTGAGGAGCTTTATCTGCTTGAGGGGGTGTTACTGGTGGATCTAGGAGAATTCCCCATTGGCGAAGGGTTGTAAGTCCTTCGTCCAGGGACGTTATGGACGTTTTGGAGCTGTTGAAGATTATTATTAGTGTTGCGTGATATTTCCACTTGAGGGGAATATGTTGGTTGAGCAATGCCTTGGTGATGGTGCTCAGGTTTCTTCTTCTTTGGAGGGTATGTCTGGAGAGATCAGGGAGTAGTTGCAGTGTTGCATAGGCAGTAGGGCGTTGGTCAGGGTTTCTAAATGCATTCAGAATGACTTCTTTGGCCCGGTAGAAGTGCAGTCTGAGCAGGACGTCTCTGGGGATGTTTTCAGCTATGAATGACGGTTTTGGTACTCTGTGGACCCTGTTGACCGTGAGTTCTACAGCTGAGAGTGTAGGTGCCAGAGATGAGAACAAATCTTGCACATATTGTGGGAGTTGAGTAGGGGTGACAGTTTCCGGTATTCCCCTAATTTTTATATTGTTCCTTCTTGACCGATCTTCCAAATCTGCCAATTTGTCCCTCATCCACATAATATCATCGTTCTGGGCATCATGTGCGTCTACCAGTGTGTTGAAGGTGTGGGAATACTCGCCCATTGTGTTCTCAATGTGATCGACTCTGTCCCCTAGTGATTGTATATCATTCTGGCATGATCTGATGGTATGGATTATGTCTTGGTGAAGGGAGATTTTAAATGAGGTCAGCATATCTTTAAGGACTACGCCTGAGACTGCCTGTCCTGTTGTAGGAAAATCTGTGAATGCGTCATGCATAGTTGGGCCTGTTGTGGCCTGTGCTCCACTCACCTCCATGCTGCAGGCCTTGTCAGCGTCTCCAGGGAGGGTGCGCCTGGCTTTGGATTTTGCTGGGCTTCTGGTGGTTGGAGTAGAGGCTGCGGAGGATGAGCCACTGCTGAGCTGGCAAGCCGGGTCATCTTTTGCTCCATTCTGCGGAGGATGCGGAGTGCCTGGGGCTCCGGCCTGTGTGTCTCCTTTCCCTGGGCGTGTGCCGCCGCCATTATGGTGTGATAGGCGCTGGGCCGCGGGGAAGAAGGCTGTCATCTTCCCGGGCTGTACAGGTTGTCCTTTCCTGCGGCGGGTTATTGTTGCTGTGCGCTGGGATATTCCCTCGTATCGTGGCTGTGTAGCTCGGCTTGATGGCTCCTTTTGAGGCGATCTTGTCCGGCGGTCTGACGGAGCTCTGGCTCTAAGCGGCCATCTCGGAGCTCGGACGCCATGCCCCCCCCCCCATCCTCCTTTAATTTCATGTTTTCCTAGTGGCCTTTTCTAAGTTTTTATTCTCTTTTTCATAATTTTTTATTATCATTATTGTCCTACCAAATCCTACCATTGTCTTCTTGTTTGAGTTGTGCTGATTAAGGCTTCCATAGTCCAATTTTATATTTCTCCTCCCTTCCCCTCCCCTTCCTATTATGGACACTATTTATTTTTGCTTCACGGACGGTTTCAACACACTGACTCCCCCTATCAGCCTGACGAAGTAGCGCAGGATTTGAACCATCTGACCTGCATGCTAATGAAACGCGTCGCATTCTATGATGCCATCACCCTTGGACTCTATCCCAGCTGTATTCCACGCCTCGTTCCGGATACTGCTACACGAGCCAGCTATTCCAACTTACAGCGGTGGAGGATAGAGGACGTTACCACGGCTTGGGACTCCTGGGACCCTGAGAGTGACGGCGGTCCTCCCCTCCGTTCCCAGTCGGTTTATGCCTACATTGTTTTTATCCATGTGAGTGTTCTTATACCCATTTTAATAGACTGTACTTGCTTAATGCACTTAGAGGCGCCTCTCCTTGTTTATATCGTTGCAGTACTGGTGGACCGTGGGATCCGGGTTCACCCTGCTCTGGCTGCCCTCAGTGCTTCTTCCTGGACTGACTGATTTATTGTCTTATCCATTTTATACTCTTCCATCATCTGGTTTGACTTTTATCCCATTGGTTGCTGTTCATTCCCTCTTTCCAGTCCTTGCCGGTAATAACATTTTATATATATGCCCCTTTATATCTTTTTATTGGATTATGTATTCTGATTCTATGCCTATTTGATTTGCGCCCCATTACTTGTTCTATTTGCTTATGTTTCTTGGATCTAGGTGTGCTGCATGTTGTATAGCATAGTAACAGAAATTATATATATATATATATATATATATACTTTTTATTGTATAAATACTACATGATGGCATCTTCCCATCTTTCCCCATTACCGCATGTCATCACAGATATTGAATTGGTTAAACACGAATTACTAGACTATTTGTATTCTGCCCTCCCCCCTTCCTTGTTCTCATCCACAGTGAGTGTGATGGGTAAACCTCGTCACACTCTCTGTGGAAAATTCCAACATCTTGAGAGATTGATGAAGGAAGCTAACAGACAATGGTGGGATAGATTTTTTCTACAGAAATATTGTGAACATAAGATCACCCCTAGGGGCCTTAGGGTTCTTCAACGTTGCCCACCACAAGTGGACCCTGGAGGTCAAAAAGAATGGTCTACTATAGCTGAGTTTTGTACCCTCAAATGGATGGGGGCACTCATTTCTTACCGAACTCAGAAATTAGAAAAATATATTCACGAGATTCAAATCCTGTCTGCTGGTATAGTAGATTATGGTCATACCATTCCTTCTTCTTGGCTTCATACCCTAAAACAGAATACTAAAAGTGATGAAGATTCCCTTATCTATGTTAAACTTAGTAAATTTAGACGAGATATTTTTGATTACAAAAACAATATGGTTTTTACATGGAACAAGAAAAGGAGCAACCAGGTTGTTCATTCAGAGCCTAGAGATAATAATGATCTTCCCCATGTCCCCTCTCCTGTTAGGCCCATCCCTTTTAAACTCACACCCATCCCATCACTTCTTGACCTTCCCTGTCTATACCTACCACTTCTAGGATCCGTAAGAGTATTCATCAACGACCAAAAAAGGCCTTAAACAACACTATTAGTTCCCTTGGCAAATTTTACAATAGGTCTAAGAGTAGAAATTACCATGCTATTAGATCCCCTGTTCGATTTGGGGCCAGAACAAAGACAATTTCCACGGTCCAGGTCAGTTCCAGCACGGATTCATCTGACCCCCCTTCCACCCCCCCCTTTCACCCATGTTGTCCCACCATCTAGCGACATGTCACATCCTCTTGGTGAGGTTCCCACCACTTCTGGAGAGGTAGCTCCTCTTGGGAATTCCTCTGTGGGACAACCTTTTTTAGTATTCAGTCCTCCTCACACCGCCCCCAAAAAAAGAAAACTTTCCGGAGAGGTTGTCGAGGGGGACGAACTCGAGCAAAAAAATCTCTCCAAAGTATGGAAACTGAGGATTTTTAATTTATCCACATATGCTCTAAGGCTGAAACCACCCTGTTAGGTAGAGGTCTTAATTTTGCACCAACCAATAGGCCCAATCCCTTTCTTTTATTTCAGGATTTAAACAGGTTTGTGCGTAACCTTACCCTCAAAAGAGGTTTTTATCTTAAGGAGGACAAACAGAAAACCACGAACATATGCTCCAGCTCCTGTCCTAACCAGCCTTCCACTCCCTTTCCTCAGTCCAATTCCCCCACCCTATTTAATTTTGATGAGGATTTGTTTGAGATCTTTGAGACCTTGTCCTTGGAAGACGGTTCCTTGGAACTATTTACCCAACATTTGGCCACCTCGCCCCCGGTCATACACTCTTCCTTAAAACCTAAGTCAATTTTTTTCCCCACTCATGCAAAAGGACCCGTTGTTGAAAGTTTTTATAGGGTAGTCTTTGCCGACTTGCAGAAATTGTGCAAGCCTAACCAGCCACATACCAACAATCTACCCCCTTCTGAAATCTCCGCATTGAACAAACTCATGGTACAGCAGGATATTATCATCAAGCCGGCGGACAAAGGTGGTAGTATTGTTATACAGAATAGGATAGACTACATTACTGAAGCCCGTAGACTATTGGCTGACTCTAAAGTATATAGAAAACTCCATCAAGATCCTACACTTGATTTTGCTACTGAAGCTGAGTCATTGGTGAGGCTGGGTGTTGATGACGGGGTTCTGACTAAAACAGAAGCAAGTTTTCTACTCAAAGAATATTATTCCATTCCTTATTTTTATCATTTACCTAAAGTGCACAAAAACGACAAAACACCTCCCGGGAGACCCACTATAGCCTCCATGGATAGTGTTACGTCTGGTTTTAGTTTATATATTGACAGATTTCTACAACCCTTGGTTCACAACTTACCCACTTATCTCAGGGATGGGTCCCATCTTCTTGAACTACTCTCCCCCTACAGGTGGGAACCATCTTTGGTTGTCTTTAGATGTGTGTTCTCTATACACATCTATTCCGCACGAATTCGGTTTACTTGCTCTGAATCACTTCCTGTCATCGGACCCCATGATCAACCCCAGACAAATGTCCTTCATTCTAGAGTCGGCTAAATTCTGTTTAACCCATAATTACTTCCAATTTGATGATGAATATTACCTTCAGACCCATGGCACAGCTATGGGCGCCAATTTTGCACCCTCATATGCTAATCTGGCCATGGACCTGTGGGAAAACCAATATATCCATAACAACAATCCTTTTTCAGCACACATTGTTTTTTTTCGGTAGATACATAGATGACATCGTCATTATTTGGGATGGTCCACCTACCGAAATATCCAAATTAATTTTATACTGTAATAACAATCCGTATCAATTATCATTTACTTATGTTACAGATCTGTATACATTGGTCTTTTTGGACCTGGAATTAGGTCATTTGGAGCAATCTATTACTGCTAAAAATCACACCAAACCTACATTCATTACCATAGTTGTCACTACCCTCCATGGGTACGCAACATCCCCAAGGGACAGTTCTGCAGAATTCGCCAGAACTGCTCCTTGGATAAAGATTACGAGGAAGAGGGTGCGGTCCTAAAGAAAAAATTCAGACAAAAAATATCCTGAGAGATTAGTAAATGAGGCATTCAATGCCTATCATAAAGGGAAACCTAAAAAATCCATCCAGACCAATCCTCTCCCTCAGCCAATACGCTTCATCACCATGTTTCACAACCAGCATCGCAGAATGGAGAACATCTTTTCCAAACATTGGGACATTCTGCTACAGGACCCCTTGCTTAAGCATTCTCTCCCATCTAGGCCCAAGATTACGTATCGAAGGGCACCGAATTTAAAGAGCAAGTTGGCGCCGAGTAAATTGAAAACTTGTAAAAACGTAGGGGCACCGAGTCCCACTTTGTTCCCCCTTGTAGGCATGTATCAATGCCGCAAGAAACCATGCAAAACTTGTAAGTACATTAAGCACAAACAACAGTCGTTTAAGGTCAAAGGTAAAAGCTACCCTATATCTTAATTTTACACTTGCGCCGCAGAGTTTGTAGTTTATGGTCTCTCATGCCCATGTGGGTTGGTCTATGTTGGGCGAACTACACATACACTTAGATGTCGATTCGGCCAACATAGGAGAGCCATTGAAGGAAAAAAGGATCATCATAGTGTGCCCCGACACTTCCTAGAGGCCCACAAAGGATCCACAGAGGGACTGTCAGTATGGGTTATTGAACAAATATCCGGGACTCTCCCTCTGGCCGAACGGTTTAAAAAGCTGTGTGCCAGGGAGACGTTCTGGATATATACCCTAGACGTCCTCTTGCCGGGGGGCCTTAATGAATGTATAGAGGTGTCCACTATTCTTTAGTCTCTTCTTTCCTCATATATATATAAAAAAACGAATTTTCTCCTTCCCTCTTCCACTTCTCCCCCCCACATTCTTTCTAGGTCAGACACCATGTCTTTCATGTACATTTAGTTTTGTGGATATTTCAGGATTATTATATTTTTTTCAACATCATAGCATTAATATTTGCAGATTCTATATATATATAAATATATATGTTAGAAATTCTCATGATATTAATTCCGTTATTATATATAGACACACCATACTTTTATTTTCTTCCATAAATTAATTTAAATTTTTCTGTAAATATATTTCTTTCCCCTTATATATATACACATATATACATTATCCTTTAATTTCATGTTTTCCTAGTGGCCTTTTTTAAGTTTTTATTCTCTTTTTCATAATTTTTTATTATCATTATTGTCCTACCAAATCCTACCATTGTCTTCTTGTTTGAGTTGTGCTGATTAAGGCTTCCATAGTCCAATTTTATATTTCTCCTCCCTTCCCCTCCCCTTCCTATTATGGACACTATTTATTGTTGCTTTACGGACAGTTTCAACACACCGACTCCCCCTATCAGCCTGACGAAGTAGCACAGGATTTGTACCATCTGACCTGCATGTTAATGAAACGCGTCGCATTCTACGACGCCATCACTCTATCCCAGCTGCGTTCCACGCCTCGTTCCAGATACCGCTACACGAGCCGGCTATTCCAACTTACAGCGGTGGAGAATAGAGAACGTTACCACGGCTTGGGACTCCCGGGACCCTGAGAGTGACGGCGGTCCTCCCCTCCGTTCCCAGTCGGTTTATGCCTACATTGTTTTTATCCATGTGAGTGTTCTTATACCCATTTTAATAAACTGTACTTGCTTAATGCACTTAGAGGCGTCTCTCCTTGTTTATATCAATGAGTGCTTGTTGCCACTGAGCCTCAAGCCCGGCATGGTGGTGTGCGATAATGAGCGAAATCTCGTAGCAGCTCTGGGCCTAGCCGGTTTGATGCACATCCCTTGCCTGGCGCATGTGCTGAATTTGCGCTTGAAATTCCTAAAAAATGACCCGGATATGTCAGAGCTGCTGCAGAAAGTGCGGGCCGTCTGTGCGCGCTTTTGGCATTCTCACCCTGCTGCTGCTCGCCTGTCTGCGCTGCAGCGGTACTTCGGCTTTCCCCCTCACCGCCTCCTATGTGACGTGCCCACAACTCCACCTTGCACATGTTGGAGAGACTGTGCGAGCAGCAGCAGGCAATAGTGGAGTTTCAGCTGCAGCACGCACGCACGGGTCAGTCGCTCTGCGGAACAGCACTACTTCACCACCAACGAGTGGGCCTCCATGCGAGACCTGTGTACCATATTGCGGTGTTTCGAGTACTCCACCAACATGGCCAGTGCCGATGATGCTGTTCTCAGCATTAGTATCCCACTTCTATGTCTCCTTGAAAAAACACTTCGGGCGATGATGGAAGAGGGTGTGGCACAGGAGGAGGAAGAGGGGTCACTTCCATGGTTATCAGGCCAGTCATTCACAAGTGGCTCGGAGGGTAGGTTCCTGCACCAGCATAGGCCAGGTCAAAAATTTTCAAGCCAGGTGACAGTTCTGGAGGATGAGGAGGACGAGGATGATGATGATGATGAGGAGGAACCACCAAGGAGGAGTAGTAGTAGTAGTAGGAGCAGGAGGAGTAGGAGGTCTTGACAGTGGACCGAACTTTTAAA
>BLSH010436776.1:1078858-1096040 GCA_018402905.1 Glandirana rugosa
AATCTGTCATTACCGACACACAATTTTTAAATGTGACAATATGTTCGACACGTGAGTGATGAAATGTAACATCCTTTCACATTAAAGAAGTCACAACAGTGTACTTTTCTATATTATTTTATAAATGATATATATATATGTCCCTCACGTCTTAATAATCCGTTCTTAATGAGTTTTTGGAATCATTGAGAACATGGTTGTTGTTCAATAATAAAATTATTCCTCAAAAATACAACTTGCCTAATAATTCTGCACTCCCTGTATATATATATAGTAAATATTTTATTATATCTTTTCATGTGACAACACTGAAGAAATTACACTTTCCTACAATGTAAAGTAGTGAGTGCACAGCTTGTATAACAGTGTAAATTTTTAACACACAGCCATTACTGTCTAAATCGCTGGCAACAAAGGTGAGTGCACCCCCTAAGTGAAAATGTCCAAATTGGGCCCAATTTGCTGTTTTTCCTCCCCGTTGTCATGTGACTCATTAGTGTTACAGGGTCTCAGGTGTGAATGGGGAGCAGGTGTGTTAAATGTGGTGTTATCGCTCTCACTCTCTCATACTGGTCACTGGAAGTTCAATATGGCACCTCATGGCAAAGAACTCTCTGAGGATCTGAAAAAAAGAATTGTTGCTCTACATAAAGATGGCCTATGCTATAATAAGATTGCTAAGACCCTGAAACTGAGCTGCAGCACGGTGGCCAAGTCCATACAGCGGTTTAACAGGACAGGTTCCACTCAGAACAGGCCTTGCCATGGTCGACCAAAGAAATTGGGTGCACATGCTCAGCGTCATATCCAGAGGTTGTCTTTGGGAAATAGAAATATGAGTGCTGCCAGCATTGCTGCAGAGGTTGAATGGGTGGGGGGTTAGCCTGCCAGTACTCAGACCATATGCCGCACGCTGCATCAAATTGGTCTGCATGACTGTCCTCTCAGAAGGAAGCCTCCTCGAAAACTGATGCACAAGAAAGCCCACAAACAGCTTGCTGAAGACAAGCAGACTAAGGACATGGGTTACTGGAACCATGTCCTGTGGTCTGATGAGACCAATATAAACGTATTTGGTTAAGATGGTGTCAAGCGTGTGTAGCGGCAACCAGGTGAGGAGTACAAAGACAAGTGTGTCTTGCCTACAGTCAAACATGGTGGTGGGAGTGTCATGGTCTGGGGCTGCATGAGTGCTGCCGGCACAGGGGAGCTACAGTTCATTGAGGGAACCATGAATGCAAACATGAACTGTGACATACTGAAGCAGAGCATGATTCCCTCCCTTCGGAGACTGAGCCGCAGGACAGTATTCCAACACAACGACCCCAAACACAACTCCAAGATGACTACTGCCTTGCTAAAGAAGCTGAGGGTAAAGGTGATGGACTGGCCAAGCATGTCTCCAGACCTAAACCCCTTGAGCATTTGTGGGGCATCCTCAAATGGAATGTGAAGGGGCGCAAGGTCTCTAACATCCACCAGCTCCGTGATGTAGTCGTGGAAGAGTGGAAGAGGACTCCAGTGGCAACCTGTGAAGCTCTAGTGAACTCCATGCCCAAGAGGGTTAAGGCAGTGCTGGAAAATAATGGTGGCCAGTAGGGGTGTACTCACTTTTGTTGCCAGTAGTTTAGACATTAATGACCATGTGCTGAGTTATTTTGAGGGGACAGCAAATTTATATTGTTATACAAGCTGTACACTCACTACTTTACATTGTAGCAAAGTGTCATTTCTTCAGTGTTGTCACGTGAAAAGATATAATAAAATATTTACAAAAATGTGAGGGGTGTACTTACTTTTGTGAGATACTCTATGTACAGCAGTGTTCAGTATTCATTTTATTATAATATACATACACTGATGCTCTGCATTCAGTTACAAAAAAAATCACATTTCAAAATTGTTAGAAGGTCCAATCACATAAAAAAGATTTGTTAGAAGGTCCAATCACATAAAAAAGATTTTTAATTTCACATGATCTTTGTTTACATTTCACAGTGAAGTTTTCTTGTTCCCAGACGTTTGCTTGTTTCCCGATCATGTTTATTAACCTTCCCTCAAATATTTTCATTCGATTACTATACAATTTATGATAGTCGTTTGTTATATTCACAAATTTTTAAAAAAATTAAATTTCGTTCCTTCTGAAAATTTTGCACAATCCAAGAAGCAGTGTGCTGTTGATTAGATTATCGAACGATCTAACCGAAGGAGGTTATTTTTGTATGCTTGTCTCATTGTGTATACCAGGAATTTGCTTAGACATTCGCAAAGCTTTTGAAAGCATCTCTTGGCAATATCTTTCGCTTCTTTTACAGCATTATTGTTTCCAGAGTGAGTTCTTACGGGGTTTTCAGCCTCTGTATCACAGCTTAGAACCTGTATAAGGCTGCCTGGTTGTAATTCTGGGCTTTTCCCACTCAGCGGGGGTGCTCTTTGTCCCCCTTGCTTCTTTCCTTGGCAATAGAACCCTCGGCCATTGCTAATTTACATCATCCAGTATTTCTGGTTACTCAGCAGGGGTGCTCTTTGTCACCCTTGCTTCTTGCCTTGGCAATAGAACCCTTGGCCACTGCTATTTTACATCATCCATATATTTCTGGTTACTCCAAAGGCCCAACTAACCTCAAATTATGTATGTATGCGGATGACGTCCTTTTGTTTTTATCAAGACCCAGTATTTCACTGGCAAATCTGTTAGAGCTTTTCTCCAAATTCAGATGGATGGATCTCTCACTGTGGCTATTGTATTCCCAGTCATCACCAGTGGGTGTCAGAATAACTGCATTTGATTGGATGCAACCGCTGTTCAGCTGAAAATGTTCTGCCTTTTTCCTTCAATTTTTCAATTAAATGATGTTCAGGAATAGTGGTGCCAACAGGGCAACCCACTGACTGAATTTTGACCTTTTCATCATCAACCCGCTGAAAATCAAACAGTGTAGACAACTTAAACCTTCAGTCCTTAATTCACAACAGTCCCAAATCTGTTTACTTCCATATAACATACACATCTCCCAGGACAATAGACAAAAAATTAAAAAAATAATTAGATACATTTTAGAAACGTTGTGAGCACTTGAATGAAAGGAAAAAGGGGATGCCTGTTTTTAGGCCCTTCTTATTTCATGAGAACGTGGCAATGGCAGGTTTATAGTCTCCCCTATAGCTACACCTCTGTGGTAAGCAGACGTGCTGGGCGAGAATCTACCTGGATAGGTTGTGTGGTCGGGGGTGGTACACGGAGACATTTGGAGGGACAACTGCTTAACAAGTTTACCTGGAGCGGTGTGCACCCAGTCTTGTTTTCTGCTTGGATTTCCGTTACACACCAGCTCATTTAAGGCATCATAGTCTGGATCCCATTACCTGAAGTGAGAATATAAGTGCTTACAAGCACATTGCTGTGTTTGCACTAAAACGATCCAATTTCCAAAAATGATTTTATTGCATCATAGGGTGATATAGACAACAAACAAAAGGTCCAGCTGACGCGTTTCGCACCCTACAGTAGGTGCTTACTCATATCACCCTTTGATGCAATAAAATCGTTTTTGGAAATTGGATCGTTTGAGTGCGGCTACTTCCAACCTTGTTGCTGTTACTACTTGATTGCTTCACCAGCCTGCACCTGCCCTTGTGAGTCAGCATACCAGATCCACACGAGCTGTGTTACCCTCTGAGCGGTGAGCCTGCACATTGCTGTGTTTGTTTGCCTGTTTTTTGTCATATATTGACTTGGCTCGGATATCATAGCCCAGACTTGATTCTGTTCTCATATGGACATTGTAAACTATTTGTGGATTCAGTGAGATATATATTTTCTTACTTACAGTGCCTTGAAAAAGTATTCATACCCCTTGACAGTTTGCAACCAAAAACGTAAATGTATTTTATTGGAATTTTATGTGATAGAACAACACAAAGTGGCACATAGTTGTGAAGTGAAAGGAAAATGATAAATGGGTTTCAATTTTTTTTACAAATATCTGCAAGGTATGGCGTGCATGTGTATTCAACAACCCCCCCAGTCAATAATTTGAAAAAGCACCTTTCACTTCAATTACAGCTGCAAGTCTTTTTAGGTATGTCTCTACCAGCTTTGCACATCTAGAGAGTGACATTTTTGCCCATTCTTCTTTGATTGGATGGAGAGCGTCTGAACAGCAATTTTTAAGTCTTGTCACAGATTCTTAATTGGATTTAGGTCTGGACTTTGACTGGTCCATTCTAACACATGAATATGCTTTGATCTAAACCATACCATTGTAGCTCTGGCTGTACGTTTAGGGCCATTGTCCTGCTGGAAGGTGAACCTCCACCACAGTCTCAAGTCTTTTGCAGACTCTAAGGGGTTTTCTTCTAAGATTACCCTGTATTTGGCTCCATCCATCTTCCCATCAACTCTGACCAGCTTTCCTGTCCCTGCTGAAGAAAAGCATCCCCACAACATGATGCTGCCACCACCATGTTTCACGGTGTGGATGGTGTGTCCAAGGTGATGTACAATGTTAGTTTTCTGCCACACATAGCGTTTTGCTTTTATGCCAAAAAGTTCAATTTTGGTCTCATCTGACCAGAGCACCTTCTTCTGCATTTGCTGTGACCCCCACATGGCTTCTCGCAAACTGCAAACAGGAGGTCTCAATGCTTTTTTTTAAACAATGGTTTTCTTCTTGCCACTCTTCCATAAAGGCCAGATTTGTGGAGTGCATGACTAATAGTTGTCCTGTAGACAGATTCTCCCACCTGAGCTGTGGATCTCTGCAGCTCCTCTAGAGTTACCATGGGCCTCTTGGCTGCTTCTCAGATTAATGCTCTCCTTGCCCGGCCTGTCAGTTTAGTTGGACGGCCATGTCTTGGTAGCTTTACAGTTGTGCCATACTCTTTCCATTTTTGGCTGATGGATTGAACAGTGCCCCGTAAAAGCTTGAGATCACATAGGGAATATAGGAACCAACAGCAAGACATAGTGTGATACCGTCTACAAGTTTATTGGATAAACAATCATACAATCCCTCCCATAGGTAATCTCCTTACCACATAGAAGGTACAATCAAACAGAACGTTAAAACATAAGTGCGGACTCTGACCATTCCTGGGACTCTAGCAGACACTGCTGGGTGGTCTCCTCCTCTCCCCCGACCTGCAGGGAACAAGAGCACTCAAATGACCACCTCCATGCAGTTACCATACAGCCTCATCAGACGTGTTTTGTCAATGGACTTCAACAAGTGATTGGCTGCATGGTATGGTAACTAAGACTTAGTCTTAGTTTACCTACCAGAGGGATTGTATGTTTGTGTATCCAATAAACTTGTAGACGGTATAACACTATGTCTTGCTGTTGGTTCCTATATTCCCTATGTGATTGATCCGCGCTGGGTTGAATGGAATGCAAGATCTTCAGCTGGTGCTGCACAAACCGCATGTTTGCCTGAGCACAAGAGTGCCTGGCAATAAATTCTGGTAAGAGTTTAACCACTAGGGAAGGTGCTTACACATTTACCTATGCACGTGGTGTGGTGTTGGATATCCACTTAAGCGATGGACAACATTGCAAATCTGCAGATAGCATTTTTGGACAATATATATGAACTATTATATTACCTTATAATCATTGGGTGACCTCCTTCATTTGTTTATGTGATTTAAGTGGTTAGCGCTGCTATGTATATCTGTACGTTGATTTACCATGGACTCATTAACTTTGTGTTTTAAAGCACCAGCATTCATGTTAATATTAATAACAATTCTTATATATACATATGTGTATTGTTCATATGTGCACTTAGGAATTGCTTTGGTGGTACAGGTGTGAGGTCCTTTTATGTAGTCAGGGCTCCGCTGTGTGGATCTCTTTTTTCCCTTTTAATGTCTATGAATAGAAGTGGATATGTCCCTAGGGTTGTCCAGGATATTCCTCTAAAAAAAGAGTAAGCTTCTCAGATATTGAGGCTGAATACCTGGAGGATGCACTGACAGTGACTGGCTCAGACCATTTACCTGAACAATCAGCCGGATATAGGACCCTGCAGGGAACAAGCACTCCTGCCACCTCAAAAATGGGTCATGCAAGAACAGGAAGATGAAGAGTCACAACAGAAGCGCAAGGAGGCAGGAAGGGATGGTTGTGGCCACCGCAGTCACTACTCCCTCAGCACTCAGATACACAAAATTTTACAAATGTATTGAATGTGCCTCACAGGGATTTGACTCCACATGATTTCTCCCTCCTTCTAAAGGATTTCATTTTTGCCCCATAGATACTTTGACTTGTTTGAGACCATACTTGTACATAATGTCACCATTAGAAAACATTATTTTGATGTTGAGTATATGAATGATAGTTAACCAACTGGCATACGTGGTCCAGATAATTAAGTGAAATTTACTTTTCAGGATCATTGCATGATTAGAGATCTAGAAGTTCTAGCAAATGATGGATGTGTGTCATCTTACCCATAAATGGAGGGGGCCCTTCATAGAGTTCCTAAGTTCACTCTGATTTTTATCCTATAGAATCTTGTGGTGCTCAAATGGACAAGTTCCAGAAACCTGTAGAATGGGACCTTGTAAGACTGGCTGCCGGATTGACAAGGATAATTTAACCCTCAGAAAAAAGTGGCCCTGAAGGATTTGGAAAACGATAAGTCCATTATTATTAATAATGCAGACAAGAGAGGTTTGGTAGTGTTTATGTTTATGGATAGTGAAATGTACAGGGAAGAAGCCACGAGACAGCTTTCAGACAGAGGAACTTAAAGGAGATTGAAGAGTGATCCTGCCAAAGCATATAGGGTTATTTTGGCAAGTTTAATTTGTAAAAGGTATTCTTTTTCAATCCCAAGGAAGCACAATCATTAGTCCTGGATTGTCCTATATTACCTACATTCCACCATCTCCCTAACACACATAAAATGTTAAATCCCCTTCATGGCAGACCTATTGTGACAGGTATCCATTATAGAAACATAGAAACATAGAAAAGTGAGGGCAGAAAAAGACTGAGTAGTCCATCGAGTCTGCCCCTTTTTATTTATTTATTTTTAATTTATTTATTTATTTTTTTATCTTTTTTTTTTTTTTTTTTACATTAACCTTGTTGTCTGACTATAGATTTATGTTTATCCCAAGCATGTTTGAAGTCATTTACTGTTGACTGTCTCATAACCTCTGTTGGTAGTTTATTCCAGTCATCAACCACCCTTTCAGTAAAATAATACTTTCTAAGATTAGTTTTGAACTCTCCCCCCCCAGTTAGTTTGATGGTCATGTCCCCGTGTTCTTGATTTTGGTTTCATATTAAAAAGATTGCCCTCCTGAACCTTATTCACCCCTTGATGTATTTAAAGGTTTCAATCATGTCTCCCCTCTCCCTTCTTTCCTCCAGACTGTACATATTAAGTTCCTGAAGTTGCTCTTAATATGTTTTATCTTCCAGACCTTTCACCATTTTTGTTACCCTTCTCTGAACTCGTTCTATCTTATCAATATCTTTTTGTAAGTGTGGTCTCCAGAACTGGACACAGTATTCTAAGTGAGGTCTCATTAAAGATCTATATAGAGGTATCAGAACCTCTTTCCTCCTGCTGGTGATCCCTCTACTGATACATCCCAGAATTCTATTTGCTTTTCCCACTGCCTGGTCACACTGTTTGCTCATTTTGCAATCATCTGAAATAAGCACCCCCAAATCTTTTTCTTCTGTAGTGCTGGATAACACTGTACCCCCAATGCTGTACTCTCTAAGCAGATTCTTTTTCCCTAGATGCATTATTTTACATTTAGAAATATTGAACTGCAGTCTCCACTGCTTTGACCAATCTTCCAGCAATGCCAAATCATGTTCCATGTTACAGACACCTCCAGGGATATCAAGCCTATTACACACCTTTGTATCATCAGCAAAGAGACATACATTGCCCAGCAAACCTTTAGTTATATCACTTACATATAGGTTAAATAGAACAGGACCCAGTACAGAGCCTTGTGGTACCCCACTAGTGACTGGTCTCTGTTCTAAGTGAACCCCGTTTACAACCACACTCTGGGATCTATCCTTTAACCAACTGCATATCCACTGAACCACCCAAGGGTTAAGTCCCAGCTTGTACAACTTTTGTATCAGATCATTATGTGGAACTGTATCAAATGCCTTGCTGAAATCAAGATACGCTATGTCCACAGCACCACCCTGGTCCAAAACACAGGTAATATAGTCAAAGAATTCAATCAGATTTGTCTGGCACAATCTGCCCTCAGTAAAGCCATGTTGCTTTGGGTCCAGCAAGCTGTGTATTTTTAGGTGATCAATGAAGTGATTCCATTACCTTGACTACAATTGATGTTAAACTCACTGGCCTGTAATTGCCAGCTTCTACCTTGCTGCCCTTCTTGTGGATAGGTACAAAATTAGCTATCTGCCAGTCATGGTGAACTTCTCCTGTTAGAAGAGATTTATTTAAAAGATTTGTTAATGGTCCAACAACAATATTGCGAAGTTCTCTTAGAACTCTGGGAAGAATACCATCAGGGCCCATTGCTTTATTAAGCTTTAACCGAGCCAGTTCCTCAGCTACAGTAGGAGAGAAAGATAGGTCCGCTCAGGTGTGCCGTGTCAGCAAACGCCGAGGCACTCTGGTGCAGGTCCGGAAAGCCGCCAATCCTGGAACATGGATACTTCAAAATAAAATGGACCCCACTCCAGTGTCCAAGGCGAAAAATTGATTTATTGAGCCCACAGTGAATTACAGTCAGGCAGACAAAACAGCAAGCTGTGAAAGGGTTAACGCGTTTCGCGGTACGGAAGACCGCTTATTCATAACCTAACTACAAAAATGAGCAAGTGGTATATATATATATGTGTATAACATGTGAAAGTGATCTTTGGCTCATTACTGATCTGCATGAACAAGCACCACAGTAATTACTCCAGCTGGTGTGAGTTTCTATTAACTCTAAGGCTCCATGCACACTGGACGCTATAGGGCTGTTTCAGCGTCATGTAGGAGACGCTGCTCACAAAACATTCTATTTGCAGTGTTTTGTAAGCAGCGTTTTTCGGCGTTTTTTTGGCTTTTATTTTTTTTTTTTTACTTCATTGGCTTCCATTGACTGCAAAAAACGCCAGACGCCGATATACTCGCGTTTAGCGGCATTTACCGGCATCTGGCGTTTTTTGTGGTCAGGAGAACGACTTTTGAACGCCAACTCAGGGCGTTCAGATAACAGCCCAAAAACGCCACTGCTGATAAAAGACAATAAACAACCATGTGTGCATGGACACATAGGATAAAATAAAGTGGCGTTTTTGGGCTGTTAAAAAAAAGCCAAAACGACCAAAAACGGTCGTTTTTGAGATACAGTGTGCATTGAGCCTAAAAAGGCTAAGTAAGAGACCAAGTATCAAGTGAGACATAAATAGTAAAAGACTCTAAGATGTGAGAGAACACATGCTGCAATCGGAATCGCACCGATGCAGCGCGCGTTCGTGGCATAAAAACAAAACCAAGTCAATAGAACTCAGTAACCATATAGGAGAAAATATATTCAGCCCAAATAATACTCATGCAGACTAAAAGTGTGTGGTTAAAAAAGAGAACAGGATCATTCAAAAATAATAATAAAAAAAAGAATGAAAAAGGTTCTAGTAAAAAACGGCCAATACAATAGCAGCAGCCAGGTGTCACTGTCCATATCGTGTCAGGTACCGCACTAAATCGGCAAGATAAGAATGAATACTTTATAAAAAGTGGGGATTGCTATATGTATCTGAAGTATCATCCATTTTTAACACTTGAAAGTCTGCAAGAAAATATCTTTGGGCGGAGGGGAGGACATACATTACATAGTCAACTCTATCCAATATACAGGCTGGAAAAGTGAATAGAAACCAGAAATGAGCAAAAATAAACTTAAGTACAGAAAGGTGGATTGGAGGGAGAGAACTCACAATACGATTGTACAACTGTAAAGAATTTTCTTTAGAAATATAAAAGAATGAACGTTAATACTATTCGTGTGTGAGAAAATATATATATGTCCATACCCAGGAGAAGGGCACTTGCAAGGGATCGGAACGGAACATATGTGTCAAAATTGTACACATTGTTTCCTAAATGTTGTTACATAAATAGTGCTAGGCAAAGAGATTAAACAGGAGTATAGTGTCAGTATAACAATATGCAGGCAGAAAAACTCACATCAAGCCCCTGTATAGAGGTAGACAAAAAGTGAAAATGCCAAACACATGGTCATGATAACCTCAACGATATACTGTTCCGAAGACATGTGGTACTAGTAATTGTTGTATATGATTTTAATTTGTACTGTGACATATATTCAATGTAAATGTTTGTTTGTTCACGGTGGTTAAGGGAGGATGTAAGTTGTATACAGGGGGTAATTATTGAAGATGGCGAATGAGTCTAAGTCCCCTGTTGAAAACTCATTAACCAGTATCTTATATTGCATATCCCCTAAATAGGATTAATATTGGTTAGTTGTCGTAAAAATGGGACACGTCCCATTCGAAATTCATGCCTTTGGGAATACGGCTGTGTAATTTGTAAATCCAAAAAACTTCCCTCCTGCACAGGAGACGGAACAGATCCCCACCTCTAGGGTGGGAATCTGTTCCGTCTCCTTGATGTGAGTTTTTCTGCCTGCACATTGTTATACTGACACTATACTCCTGTTTAATCTCTTTGCCTAGCACTATTTATGTAACAACATTTAGGAAACCATGTGTACAATTTTGACACATATGTTCCGTTCCGATCCCTTGTAAGTGCCCTTCTCCTGGGTATGGACATATATATATTTTCTCACACACGAATAGTATTAACGTTCATTCTTTTATATTTCTAAAGAAAATTCTTTACAGTTGTACAATCGTATTGTGAGTTCTCTCCTTCCAATCCACCTTTCTGTACTTAAGTTTATTTTTGCTCATTTCTGGTTTCTATTCACTTTTCCAGCCTGTATATTGGATAGAGTTGACTATGTAATGTATGTCCTCCCCTCCGCCCAAAGATATTTTCTTGCAGACTTTCAAGTGTTAAAAATGGATGATACTTCAGATACATATAGCAATCCCTACTTTTTATAAAGTATTCATTCTTATCTTGCCGATTTAGTGCGGTACCTGACACGATATGGACAGTGACACCTGGCTGCTGCTATTGTATTGGCCATTTTTTACTCAAACCTTTTTCATTCTTTTTTTATTATTATTTTTGAATGATCCTGTTCTCTTTTTTAACCATACACTTTTAGTCTGCATGAGTATTATTTGGGCTGAATATATTTTCTCCTATATGGTTACTGAGTTCTATTGACTTGGTTTTGTTTTTATGCCACGAACGCGCGCTGCATCTGTGCGATTCCGATTGCAGCATGTGTTCTCTCACATCTTAGAGTCTTTTACTATTTATGTCTCACTTGATACTTGGTCTCTTACTTAGCCTTTTTAGAGTTAATAGAAACTCACACCAGCTGGAGTAATTACTGCAGTTCCTCAGCTACCTCTGTCTCCAGGAATCCTAGAAATGAACCATCATTACTAGAACCAATATGATTCCCTAACTTGTTATCATTAGTGCAGTCTGTTTCTGAGAAGACTGAACAAAAGTAATTGTTTAAATGGTTTGCTACATCCTGGTCTCCCTCAACATATGTGTTGTGCCCAGTTTTCATTTTGGTGATCCCATTGTATTTTTTCCTTCTATCACTAATGTACTTAAAAAAGGTTTTATCTCCTTCCTTAATAGATTTAGCAATTTCCTCCTCTTTCTGTGCTTTTGCAGCACCGATAATGTGTTTGGCCTCCTTTTGTCTATTTTTATACTCCTCTCTGTCAGCTGCACCTCCTGTTTCCTTGAATCTTCTATATGCATTTTTTTCCCCTTTACTATGCTACTTACCTCTTTGGTGAACCATAATGGTTTTTTCTTCCGTTTATTTTTATTAACTTGCCTGACATATAACCTAGTTGCCTCCAAGATGGTAGACTTTAATAGTGCCCACTGATTACTTACTCCTGTCATTTTACTCCAACCTTTCAGTTCATTTTTTAGAAATTTCCCCATTTCAGCAAAATTTGTCCTTTTAAAATCTAAAACTTTTGTTTTTGTATATGATTTTTCAGTGCTTGTTTTAATATCATACCAAAGACATTGGTGATCACTAGAACCCACATTCTCCCCCACCTCAACATCAGACAGTTGATCCCCATTTGTCAGTACTAGGTCAAGAATATGATCACCTCGGGTTGGGCTTTTTACTAACTGTTTTAGAGAAACCCCATTCAGTGCTTCCATTACGCTCCTGCTTGTAATAGCAGTTTGAGAATTCCAGTTAACGTCAGGCATGTTGAAGTCACCCATAATCAAAACCCCTCCTTTCATTGCCATTTGAGTTATCTCATCAATCAACAAGTTATCATAATCTTCACTCTGTCCTGAGGGTCTGTATACTATTCAAATTCTAAGGGAATTATCTCAATGAGTGAATCAACCAGTGGTTAAATGACCAATTGCAACCTTTGATGAGCTTTTAACCCAGCTATTTGGAAGCCACAAATCACCTATTAGAAGTTATGAAGGATACAGTGTGGGAAGATGACTTTGTCTGGCTTACTTGCAATGTGTTAAGCGTATATTCTTGTATACCACATAATGTGGCTTGTGAAATGGTGTCATTTTATTTGGAACATGGAACAGAGTTGTTGTTGGAACAGCATAACTTCATTTTGAAGTGCTTGAAAATCTGTTCACACATAACTATTTTGTGTTTGGGGTTTTCTACCTCCAGCAGTATGGGGCCGCTAGTTTTTTATGGGTTGGTGGCAATGGTGCCACATTTATGGAGATAGTAACCCCTTTAGGTCCCAAATTTGTATTTATTTTAGATAAATAAAAGACCTGTTGTCAACAATCAAGGCCTTGCGGCTCAGCATGCAAGCTGTATGGTGCGCGCACGCTCACGATCCCGATCTCGCAGCCGCCATCAGGTGACTGCGGTTTGCAATATCGAGCCAAGTTGCTGCTGTCAAGCCACGGCGGGTGGTCGGCAACTGGTTAATATTTATCTATATGTTTCAAATTGAATCATTAGAATCATTAAGGAGTTTATTTTACTATTTATAATTATTGACTATGCATTCTACTAATGTGTACATTGTAAGTCATTTAATGTAAATTTGTGTTTTTATTTTATAGATTTTTTTCTAGAATATGGATCTAGAAATTTACCAAGAAATTGTAAATTACAAACGACACAAGTGTTATCCTAAGGGTATAACCAAAGCTGTGAAATACATAATTCATAGAAGAGCTAGAAAGTTTGAAACAATCACATTATGTTAATATTGTTAATATAATTATTTTAGAAGGTTTGTAAAGAAAATATGTTTATATCCATTGTAATCATTTTTTTTTTTTTGCTATAAATATTTCTCCCTCTTCTTTTCTAATAGAAGGTGTGCTTTATCGCAAAAAAAGATGGCATTGTCAAACACACCAAAGTAGTGATAAGTGTGAAGGAGGTTGATGACATTTTCAGAGACATTCATTGCAGTCCGCATGGGGCACACAGCGGTATGATTAAAACTAGAGAAGCAATTTGCTTGTGTTATTATTGGCCTAGAATGACTGTTGATATTGCTAAATGGGCAAACATTTTCTATTTGATAAGGCTATGTTGTTTGCATTATGACTATACTTTATATATATATATATATATATATATATATATATAGTGACAATATGCAAGGCGAAGTGGTAGACGGATGCTACCTGTCCGGTACGGAGTTTGTGGTCCACTGGAGTCCACCAGCAGGTGGACTTAAATAATCAGGAAGAGATCTCACTTGAGCTCTGGCCTGAACCTCAGAGAGGGACCTGAGGGAGATATGTGTTCTGTTTTGGATTTTAAACCAAGGTTTGCATTTTGCTTATGTTTTGTGGGTGTCAGGGGCCAGCCCCACACCGTATAGTGAGGAAACTATACTGTTTAGTTTAGCGCTGGATGGCAAGGACTTATTTTGTGTTTTGTTTTTAACCTGCAAACGTATTTATCAATAAACCTGGCACGCTGCCAGATGTTAAGGAAAGTTGCCTGCACGCTGACTATTTTTCCTCTGGAAAGCTAATCCCCACAAGCTAATCTCCCACATGTGGTGGAGGATGCGGGCACTGATCGCGCTACCTCTCGCACAGGCCGCTGAAGCCCAGAGGGAGGAAAGTCGCCAGGCTATTGCAGCACAACAGCAGATGAACCAACAGTTTGTGGAGGTCCTGCTGGAGTTAAAAAAAGGGGCCGCACCTCCGGAGACAATGGATCCAAAGTTGGTACGCACCTCTTACCACATGCAGAAGATGACGCTCTTCTCGAAGGATGGCCAAAAGAACAGTGGGCGGGATTGTTGGCACCATTTCTGACAGGTGACACCCAGAAAGCCTATTTTGATCTGGAACCAGATAAAACCCAGGACTATGAGACTCTAAAGGCAGAGATACTCACACAGCTTGGGGTCACCATGGCAGTCCGGGCCCAACGGGTGCATCAGTGGACCTACCGCACAGAAAAGCCACCCCGCTCACAGATGTTCAACCTGGTCCACCTCACCAGGAAGTGTCTACAGCCGGAGACTTTGCCAGATCCCCAGATTGTGGAGCATGTGGTCATGGACCGCTATCTACGTGCGCTCCCTGCTGCTTTGAGGAAGTGGGTCAGTCATAGGGATCCTAAAACCGCCAACCAACTAGTGGACCTCATGGAGAGATACATTGCTGCTGAGTTGTTGCACCCATCTACACCCCACTCCAGTTTATCTAGGGGTGAAATATCCCCTGGCGGACCCAGTAAGACTGTTCCAGGGTTCAGGGGTGTGGGGAAATTTGATAAGACTGCTATGTTTAAAGAGACTGTGGGCTCTAGACCCGGAGACTGGCCAAAGAAGCCAGGAAGGTCTTGGGGACCCTGGAGCACATACAGTGCTACCAATGCCATGCATTGGGGCATATTGCTGCCAATTGTCCCCTGAATGATGAACCCATGCAATGTGATTAAATTTATGTAAATGGTCGCCTTCCTCTTTTTGCATAGGTCGCATATACAGCATCAGGTTCAAATCGCATGGAGAGGCAAATGTGTGTGATCTTTGTTGATGGAAAGCCAGTCACTGCCCTGCTGCAGAAGCACAGAAGCTCTCACCCAACCCTTTTTACCAAATGGAAGGGGGGACTGGTGGCAGGACCGAGGAAGGAGACCCTCTTTCTTTTCCTGTACTGGCTGGGGAGCCCGGAGGAGCTGGAAGATGGCTCCCAACTGGAGGCTAATGACCCAGACAATGGCCCTGATTTAATATACCTCCCAAATCTACACCAGCAGTGCCTTAAAATAACTCCCAATTAAAAGGCAATTATGACTTCAACTCTCACACACTGGGGAGGAACTCTACACACATCAGAGCTCTATTTGCCTGGGAAGATGCCTCTCAGATCACGTTCTAAGTACTGGATGTCAATTGGAATCAAACTGGTGGCTTCAGAATTCCTCCATTTAATGCTTGTATGCAAGTTCATTGCCATAAAAAAAAGTTTAAAAAATCTTTTTTTTTCTCAGGAGCAAGTGAACAAAAAAAACAAAAACACCACAAAATATTCCTTTAACCACTTCAGCCCCAAAAGGATTTCACGCTTTAGGACCAGAGCACTTTTTGCAATTCAGGACTGCGTTGCTTTAACTGACAATTGCGTGGTCGTGCGACGTTGTACCCAAATGACATTTGCGTCCCTTTTTACCCACAAATAGAGCTTTCTTTTGGTGGTATTTGATCTCCTCTGCGTCATTTTTGATCCCTGCTATAAATAAAAAAAGAGTGACAATTTTGCAAAAAAGAACAGTTTTTCTTACTTTTTGCTAAAATACAAATCCAAAAAAAAAATTTTATTTCACCGGTTTTGGCTGATTTATATTCTTCCTCATATTTTTGTTTTATAAAAAATCACAATTCGGCGTTTATTGATTGGTTTGCGCAAAAGTTGCCGCGTTTACAAATGATGAGAATTCATTTCTGGGCTTTTTATTTTTTACTAGTAATGTCAGCGATCTGCAAGTTTTATCGGGACTGCGATATTGCAGCGGACATGTCGGACCATTTTGACACTTTTTTGGGATCATTGGCATTTATACAGCGATCAGTGCTATAAAAATGCACTGATTACTGTAGAAATAACATTGGCAGTAAAGGGGTTAACATGTAGGGGGCTAACTGTGTTCCCTAGACGTGTTCTACCTGTATGGGGGCTGAGCTGGCAGGGGGAGGGGAGTGATCACGGCTTCCATATACAGAAAGCCTGTGATCACCGCCCTTCCCCCTCTGTCAAAACGGATATCCGTGTTTACATACACGGACCTCCGTTCTTTCACTGCGGGGGGGTCATCGCGGGTAGCCGGCGGTGATCGAGTCTGCCCTACCTGCTCCCTGGCCCCCACAGAACACAGTGAGCATGCCTATGGTGGCGCACGGTCACAATGCTAGTTATAGCAGCCGCCGTCAGGTGACAGTGGTTTGCGATAACAAACCACTTTGCTGCTATCACGCTGCGGCGGGCGGTCGGCAAGTGATTAAATATCGTGCTTGGGGGGTCCCCTTAGTATGGATCTCTGTGATGTTTAGAACAGTGCCACCGCAAAATGACGTTTGTAAAGGAAAAATTAACATTAACGTTAGGGAATCATATTGGTTCTAGTAATGATGGTTCATTTCAAGGATTTCTGGAGACAGAGGTAGCTGAGGAACTGGCTTGGTTAAAGCTTAATAAAGCAATGGGCCCTGACACCTATCCGTGTTATAATCGATAGGCGGTCAGTACCCCTTGAAGAGGACAATCTTCTCTAAATAAATTTTCTAAACAATTACCAGGTTGTTGATATAGCGTTTCAAGAGAATCTTGAGACCCTACTTATGGTAGTCCCGGGTAACGAAATAATTCGAAATTGGTTCGGTCAAGGAGTCGATGGAGACAGAGGTCTTTAGGAACTTTACTTGGTAGTAATGATCTTGGTTATACTAAGGGATTGCAATTACAATTAAAAAGGAAATGTTTGCAGTAAAACGCCACCGTGACAAGATTTGTAGTGTCTCTAGGTATGATTCCCCTGGGGGGTTCGT
>BLSH010436776.1:1104402-1139285 GCA_018402905.1 Glandirana rugosa
AGGTCGCGGCGTTAAGTCTGTGTATCAGGAGATGTCCCGCTACCAGGACGGCCTCCCGTATCTCACGCCGAAGGCGACACCGACGGTCCACACCCAGGAGTATATCAACTGGGTATCGTACCTTCTTGGACAGGTCCCACCACCAGAGTCCCCGCAAAAGCCCCTGAGACCACCACCCTGGACAGGTTCTTCCATGCTATGGGTCAACTATATGAGGACCCACACCTGGCAGCCACAGCGGAAGCCGCACTCTATGCCCTCCGGCAGGACCATCGCCCTGTAGAGGACTATGTGTCTGAATTGCGGCGCTGGAGTGCTGAAACCGCCTGGGATGACACGGCTCTCCGCCACCGGTTCCGGCTGGGACTTTCCGAGTAGAGAAGGCCACAGTATCTCAGCATTCTTCCTGGATGTCATCTCGGGTGTCTGTCCCATCAAGTCCCAAGCCGATGCCAGCTGAGTTCGTCCATCTACCTCTGTCCTCTGAGGAACGCCAGTGGCGGATGGACCAAACCTGTTCCTCTACTGCGGCGGTTCTGGGCACAGAGTGAGGGGCTGCCCCGTCAAGATCAGCAAAACCCCCAAGCCAGTCCCAGGGGAGGTACGATCGCTGCCGAGTTCGCAGCCTCATCTGACCCTCCTTATCTGCCTGCAGCTCCCGGGCAAGAGCATCCAAGTCTCAACCATTCTGGATACTGGAGCATGTAGTTGTTTCATCGACTTATCTTTCGCTGCTCAACATCAGGTTCCTCTCAGACCCAATGTCCATTCGCCTAGCCGATGGGTCAGATATCAAGTCAGGCACTGACTTGACAGGAGACTTTTCCTCTGCCAGCCCGAACGGCTGAAGGCCACTCTGAGTTTCTAGTCTTGGATGCCATCTCCTTCCCATTATTCCCCGTGATTCTTGGTCTTCCATGGCTCTGAGCACACAGCCCACATATTGAGTGGAATGTGGGAAATATCCGGTTCCAGTCTCCTTACTGCCTGAACAACTGCTTTCAGCCATCCCAGAGAGCATCCCCAGTGGTGATGTCTATCAACCCTGGCCCGGACTCGGAATCCCACCTTGTTATCCCAGAGGCATATCAAGACTTCCTAGATGTCTTCAGCAAGAAAGGGGCGGATACCCCACCTCCACATTGGTCATACGATTGCCCGATAGACCTGCTACCGGGGGCTGAGGTTCCGTTTGGTAGGATCTTTCCCCTCTCTGAAGTAGAGCTCGGGGCTCTCAAAGCCTATCTGGAGGAAAACCTACAAAAGGGTTTCATTCGGCCTTCCACTTCCCTAGAAGGGGCTGGGATCTTTTTTGTGGAGAAGAGGGATCACACCCTCTGGCCGTGTATTGATAATCGGGACCTTAACAAGATCACGATCAAGAACAGGTACCCCTTGCCATTGGTCCCGGAATTGTTCCAACGCCTCGGCTCCGCAACCATTTTCACCAAGTTGGATCTCCGGGGAGTTTATAATTTGATTCGTATACAGGAGGGGGATGAGTGGATGACGGCATTCTGGACCCGATTTGGTCATTTCGAATACCTGGTCATGCCATTCGGACTTTGTGCCCCGGCCACGTTCCAGCACCTGGTCAATGATATTTTCAGGGACTTTCTTGACCAGTTCGTGGTAGTCTATCGTGATGATATTCTCATTTTCTCCCCCTCCCTGGAAGAACATCGGAAGCATGTCAGGAGCCTACTCAGCCGCCTACGGCTGCATGGCTTGTATGCCAAGACCGAGAAGTGTGATTTTGAGCGCACAGAGATCGCCTTCCTGGGGTTCCACATCTCCACTACAGGCACGACTATGGACCCCCAAAAGGTCTCAGCTATTGTGGACTGGCCCCCACCAGCGGACAAAAAGGCGGTACAGCGCTTCGTTGGTTTTGCCAACTTTTATAGAAAATTCATCCAGGGTTTTTCTGCTGTTATCTCACCAATTACTCAGTTAACAAAACAGAATTCCCGGTTCATCTGGACCCCGGAAGCACAAATCGATTTTCAAACTTTGAAGAGACTGTTTACCTCAGCGCCTGTGCTCAAACACCCCGATTCCATGTGGCCCTATGTCTTGGAGGTGGATGCATCGGAGACCGCAGTCGGGACAGTTTTGTCCCAAAGGCAGGGACCTAAGGCTTCTCTGCATCCAATTGCATTCTTCTCATGGAAGCTTTCTCCCCCCGAGAGGAACTATGATGTAGGGGATAGGGAGCTTCTGGCCATTAAGTCCACCCTAGAAGAATGGCGATATCTCTTGGAAGGAGCGGCTCACCCAGTCTTGGTTTTCACAGACCACAAGAATCTGGAATATTTAAGAACAGCTAAAAGACTTAGGCCTCGCCAAGCGCGCTGGGCTCTGTTCTTTTCACGATTCCAGCTACACATAACCTACCGGCCTGGATCCAAGAATGTTAAGTCGGATGCACTTTCAAGAATGTTCCCTATAACCGGAGAAGTACCTCCTCCTGACACCATCTTACCAGCTCATCATTTTCTTTTGATTCAGGAGGATTTTCTGTCCCAGATCAGGCAAATGTTGGCGGGCACCATCATACCCACAAATTCTGGACTCTCCCTCAAGGATGGTTTATGGTGGTCGGGTACACAAGTTTTTGTGCCTAAGGAGCTCCGTCTGTCTGCCCTGGAACTCTGCCATGACCTTCAATTAGCCGGACACTTTGGCCACCGGAAGACAGCCGATTTACTTGCCCGTACCTTTTGGTGGCCACAACTCAAGGAGGACTGCAGAAATTATGTCAATGCCTGCCCTGTCTGTGCCCGGAATAAAATGGAAAGAACCAGGGCTTGGGGTCTACTAAACCCGTTACCTATTCCCGAGTGCCCGTGGGCGCAGATTTCGATGGATTTTATTGTGGAATTGCCCCGTCTGCCGGCTTCACGACTATCTTCGTGGTGGTCGACCGCCTCACGAAGATGGCGCATTTCATTCCGATGAGGGGTACCCCCTCGGCCACTGAGATGGCCAAAGTATTCATACGGGAAGTTGTCCATCTACACTGCATTCCGAAGAGTGTGGTATCAGATAGAGGGGTGCAGTTCACTTCCCGGGTCTGGAGGTCCTTGTGTTCTATTCTAGGGATCAAATTGGCCTTTTCCTCAGCTTACCACCCGCAGTCCAATGGTCAGACAGAAAGGACCAACCAGACCCTGGAGCAATATCTCTGATGTTACTCTTCCTATTCTCAAGATAATTGGGTCTCCTTGTTACCACTAGCCGAGTTCGCCTATAACAACTCCGTTCATTCTGCTACCAAGCAGTCTCCGTTTTGGGCGAATCTCAGCTACCATCCTACATTCCTGCCTGACTTCATCCCAGAAAGTACAATCCCAGCCACCTTGGAGATCACTAAATTTCTGGAAAGCAACAATAAAATGCTGCAGGAGACCCTTACCCAGACCCAGGAACGTAAGAAGGAGATTTTCGATAGGAAGAGACGTGGAGAACTTGATATCCAACCCAGCAATCGGGTTTGGTTGGCAACCACCCACTTAAGACTATCTTGCCCATCAAAGAAACTGGGACCGAAGTTCTTAGGGCCTTTTCCTGTGAAGAGGAGAATTAATAAAGTGGCCTATGAACTTGATCTGCCACCCACCCTCAAGATCCACCCGGTATTTCACATACACCTCCTCAAGCCAGTAGCCAGGGACCTGTTTCCAGGATGGAAGACTTCCCCACCTGAACCGTTCGTGATTGACGGAGAGGAGGACCAGGGCCGCAAGAGAGGTTACCCCAGCATAAGCCAGACTCTACCACCAGGTATGTGACAGGCCCACTATTTGCCCAGTTTCCTTAAATAGTATTTCATTACTTCATACCTTTTGTTAACATTTATTTAGGGTGATTTAACGGTTATGTACGATCAATTATTGATCGATGTGTTCTCTCTGGTAGTCAGGCTCTAAATGTGAATTTAGAGTTATGATCCTTTACATGCAGATCTTTTGTTCAGTGTGGCTGACATGATTGGCGGATGAATGTTGGAGACATCTAGTGGTCAATTACGAATATTACCACCTTGTTAACTGAATATGTATAAAGGTCCTCCCCACTAGGTCCGCCTTCGCTTTGAGGAAGTCCGCGATTGGCGGACGAAACGCGTCAGCGTACGCGTCATCCCGCTCGTCAGGGATTCTCCAGCCGACCACCCCCATCTCTTCCATGTGAGCCGAGACTGGATGATCATGTGACTGGCACAGCCACTCCCTCTACTGAGCAGCAGGTGTACTCGGCGTTCCCACATGGCTCAACTGAGTCCATCAGCGGCATCTGGAGCAGCAGAGACCACCCCCGAAAGACTGTGGCTGGTTAATCCGGTGAAGATGGGTGAGATCCTCTATTGACTTTGTCAGCTGTATGTCTCTCTGCCCAGAACTCAATCTGCCTCTGACTCACGCCTCGAGTGCTGGACATTAGATCACTGTTCGGCTAGTGACCTTTGACTGCAGGGCGGCCAATCCAGGCTGCTCGGGGGCTCTTGGACTTATAGCGAGCCAATTGCATTTGTTGCCAGTGACTGTCCTTCTGCTCCGTGGAGCTCACTTTTGCACTCCTTCATGGACCAGGTGTTGTGCACATCATTTCACTCAGCTAACATTGCCTAGACGAGACTGCACAGATACCCCGGGTTGTCCTTTAGTATGTGCAGTATGTGTGAGATGGCAAATGGGTGCATGTAGCCGGCTTGTGTGTCCCTGTTTCACTTATGACAACGTTGTCTTTTTTAATTGTGCACACGTGGTGGTGAATTTTTTGCTCAAATATTTTAAATCAATTCAATAAAAATATACTTTTTTAATGGCCGGTGTGTCCCTTCATGGGCTCTTGGGTGCTTTCACCTTATTTTTGTTTTGTGTTGGATGAGAAGGCCTGGCTCGCAGTCTCTGCTCTAATTCATTCAAAAGGTGTTCTATCGGGTTGAGGTCAGGACTCTGTGCAGACCAGTCAAGTTCCTCCATACCAATCTCCCTCATCAATGTCTTTATGGCCTGGTGCACAGTCATGTTGAAACAGGAAGGGGCCATCCCCAAACTGTTCCCACAAAGTTGGGAGCATGAAATTGCCCAAAATGTCTTGCTGATGCCTTAAGAGTTCCCTTTACTGGAACTGAGGGGTCAAGTCCAACCCCTGAAAAACAAGCCCACACCATAATCTCCCCTCCACCAAATGATTTGGACCAGTGCACAAAGCAAGATCCATAAGGACATGGATGAGCGAGTTTGGGGTGGAGGAACTTGACTGGCCTGCACAGAGTCCCGATCTCAACCAAATAGGACACCTTTTGGCTGAATTAGAGCGGAGACTGTGAGCCAGGCCTTCTCATCCAACATCAGTGCTTGACTTCACAAATGCACTTCTGGAAGAATGTCCAAATACTCCCATAGACAATCATACTAACACTTATGGACAGCCTTCCCAGAAGAGTTGAAGCTGTTATAGCTCCAAAGGGTGGGCCAACTCAACATTGAACCCTATGGACTAAGACTGGGATGCCATTAAAGTTCATGTGCATGTAAAGGCAGGCATCCCCATTGCCTAGCTGGTATAGCTGAGATTTCAAGATATCAAGATTTGCAATGGTGGTGGAACCCTCCTACAGATAAATACTACATTTAGACATAATTTAGGTAAGTCCCTGAGTCATGTTTAACAACACAGAGAGGACAAACAACATCTCTACATGAAGTGACATGCTTGGGAATTGAACTCAGGATGTGTGCAATGGTAGACAGAATTGCTAAACCTTTTAAACCATGGGGCTTACACATGTCAAGTTCTCTTACACATAAATACACAGATACTGCATGTTTAGGAATATATAGGACTTACATTAGTCAGGAGTTAATCGTCTAAATGTAATCTGTGATTTTTGGTGGTTCTTGCTGCATGAGCGTAGAATAGTAATGTTATCCTCCGATTTTTGGTAATGACATTTTTATTTCTGATGTTGGTACACATATCACATTTTTGGGGCTCAAATTAGGATCATTTGGAAAGAATAATAAAAAAAAATGGGACTAATTTTTAATTTCCATAAGCAATGGTATTTGTGGTTAGTAAAGATACCTGTGTGAGTTTGGCAAAATATTTTTGTGACATGGACAGCAGCAAGTGAAAGTCATCGAGAAAAAAAAATATTTACAAAACATGAAGAGATTTCACATATTAGCATTCTTCAAAACAAAATAGATAATAAAAATTGCAACTTTGTTGCCAGGACAATTTCTTTAACAGAACAATACATTTCTTCTCAACATGAAATGGATTTATTTGATAAAATAACAATTGTACCATTAGAATGAATGGCTGAAACTTGCATTTGCCAAAATAACTCATCTTCACTCCCAAAAAATGTGTGTAAAAAAAACTCTAATTTTGGTATTTACTAACTACTCAAGGAATTACTCCATGAGAGTTATTTTGAGAGTTGTTTTGTGTCTGAGCATGCTCAGTTGTGCTCTGTACCTAGGAGTAAGGAGACAGGGAATTTATCTCTTCTCAGACTTTTTAAGATATTTCAGTGCAGAAATCACCTTTTCACACAGTTTAAAAGCAGATTATCTTTAACCACTTCCCGACCGCCGTATGCAAAATGACGGCCGGGAAGTGGCTTAGTTATCCTGACTGGATGTCATATGATGTCCTCAGGATAACAAGCCGCCGCGCACCCCGGGCGCGCGCATCGCGGTGATCGGTGGTGTGGGAGGTCAGTGAGGGGTGAACAGCCGGTTCGGAGACAGTTCAGTGAAATTAAAGACAGCTTTATTCAGCAAAAGAGGAAAGTAAACAAAAAAAAATAACAGGTATGTCTTGAAACCCAGTTGCACACACTGGTACAATTTCAAAGTCCTGCGGCATTCAGGCTTTCATGCAAAAGTTCATGGCTCTAACCAGAGCTACAGTCTCTTATATGAATAGGCTCACCAGCAGGTACACAATCCAGCAATGGGCATTTCCAAACAGCGTGCTGCTGTGTCTTTCACTCCCAGGAAACAGCTCTCCCTCTCTCCAAGCACACCGCTCCACTGACCAATAACCAGGGCTGGAGGGAAAGTATATATATATATAATTTTTATTTTTGTGGTGAGGGATTTATGAGCATTTATTTTTTTCTCCAAGTGTTAGAATGTCAGGAGTGCCAAAAAGAGGGTACTGAAATAATAGCACAGCTGGAACACCAACCAATTAACCACTTGACCACTGGGCACTTAAACCCCCTTCCTAACCAGACCATTTTTCAGCTTTCAGTGCTCTCACATTTTGAATGACAATTACTCAGTCATACTACACTGCACCCATATGAAATGTTTGTTCTCTTTTCACACAAATAGAGCTTTCTTTTGGTGGTATTTAATCACCATTGGGGTGTTTATGTTTGAGCAATAAATGGAAAAAGACCGAACATTTTGTAAAAATATGCATTTATCTTTGTTTCTGTTATAAAATTTTGCTAATTAGTAATTTTTCTTCATACATTTTGGCCACAATTTATACTGCTATATATCTTTGGTAAAAAAATAACCCAAATTAGTGGATATTATTTGGTCTTTGTGAAAGTTATAGAGTCTACAATCTATGGTGCCAATCACTGAAAATTGATCACACCTGATGCGCTGACGGCCTATTTCATTTCTTGAGGCCCTAACAAGACAGAAAAGTACAAATACCCCCCAAATGACCCCAACGTATTTAGTAAATGCATGACGAGTTTTCTGAAGTTGTAATTTTTTCCCACAATTCTTTGCAAAATGAAGATTTTTTCAGTTTTTTTTTCACAAAATTGTCATATTAACAGATTATTTCTCACACCCAGTATATGCATACCACCAATTACACCCCAAAACACATTCTGCTACTCCTCCTTACTATAGGCATACCACATGTGTGAGACTTTTACACAGCCTGGCCACATACAGAGGCCTAACATGCAGGGAGCACCATCAGGCGTTCTAAGGACATAAATTACACAAATAATTTCCTGACTACCTCTTGCACTTTTGAAGGTCCTGGAGCACCAGGGCAATGGAAACGCCCAAAAAATGACCCGATTTTGGAAAGTAAACACCCCAACGTATATTCTATGAGGCACGATGAGTCTATTGAACGGTTCATTTTTCCCACAAGTTTTTGGAAAATGTGGAAAGAAAATGAAAACGCATTTTTTTTTTTTTTTTTTTTTTACACAAGGTTGTCCATTTATACAATATTTGGCCCAACATGCAGGGTGCACCATCCGGCATTCTAGGGGCATACATTTCAAATCTAATTTGACTATCTATTACATTACTGTGAGGCACTGTGGTGGCACTGTAGTGGCACTGATGGGTGCTGTAGTGGCACGGATGGGTACTGTAATGGCATGGATGTGTCATGGATGAGAACTGATGTGGTATGAATGAGGCATAAATTAGCATGAAAGGGGGTGGATAAGCCGTAGATGGGGATGACTGAGCATGGATGGATGGCTGAGCATGGATGGGTGGGTGAGCATGGATGAGGCTGGACGGGTGAGCACAGATGAGGCTGCATGGGTGAACATGACTGGATTGGTGAGCACGGATGCATGGCTGGATGGGTGAACACAGATGCATGGGTGAGCACAGATGGATGGCGGAGCACGAATGCATGGGTGAGCACGGATGGATGGGTGAGCATTGATGCATGGGTGAGCACGAATGGATGGGTGAGCACAGATGGATGGCGGAGCACGGATGCATGGGTGAACATGGATGAGGCTGCATGGGTGAGCAAGGATGCATGGGTGATGGATGAGTGAGCACGGATGGGTGAGCATGGGTGACGGATGAGTGAGCACGGATGCATGGGTGACGGATGGTAGAGCACGGATGGGTGACCACGGATGCATGGGTGACAGATGAGTGTGCATGGATGGGTGAGCACAGACGCATGGGTGACGGATGTGTGAGCATGGATGAGGCTGCATGCGAGAAGTTGGATGGGTGGATGAGGGGTCCCTGCCTGGCACATAGTGGTGCTGTGGGCACTTCAGACCCTGCCCACAGCACCGCAGCATCTCCTCTCCCCCCCCCCTCCTCTCACACTGCACCAATCGGTGCAGCGGAAAGGGGAGAGACAAGCCGGATATTCGCCGGCTTGTTTACATGTGACGTAAAATGATGGCGCGATAATGTAGTAAAAGGCCGCTACGAGCGGCAAGTGGTTAAGATAAGCTTTATATATATATATATATATATATATATATATATATATATATATATTATATAGTAAATATTTTATTATATCTTTTCATGTGACAACACTGAAGAAATTACACTTTCCTACAATGTAAAGTGAGTGCACAGCTTGTATAACAGTGTCAATTTTCAACACACAGCCATTAATGTCTAAACCGCTGGCAACAAAAGTGAGTACACCCCTAAGTGAAAATGTCCGAATTGGGCTCAATTTGCTGTTTTTCCTCTCCGTTGTCATGTGACTCATTAGTGTTACAAGGTCTCAGGTGTGAACGGGGAGCAGGTGTGTTAAATTTGGTGTTATCGCTCTCACTCTCTCATACTGGTCATTGGAAGTTTAACATGGCAGCTCATGGCAAAGAACTCGCTGAGGATCTGAAAAAAAAATTGTTGCTTTACATAAAGATATCCTATGCTATAAGAAGATTGCCAAGACCCTGAAACTGAGCTGCAGCACGGTGGCCAAGACCAATGCCGCGGTTTAACAGGACAGATTCCACTCAGAACAGGCCTCGCCATGGTCGACCAAAGTAGTTGAGTGCACATGCTCAATGTCATATCCAGAGGTTGTCTTTGGAAAATATACATATGAGTGTTGCCAGCATTGCTGCAGAGGTTGAAGCGGTGGGGGGTCAGCCTGTCAGTACTCAGACCATACACCGCACGCTGCATCAAATTGGTCTGCATGACTGTCGTCCCAGAAGGAAGCCTCTTCTAAAGATGATGCGCAAGAAAGCCTGCAAACTGTTTGCTGAAGACAAGCAGACTAAGGACATGGATTACTTGAACCATATCCTGTGGTCTGATGAGACCAATATAAACTTATTTGGTTCAGATGGTGTTAAGTGTGTGTGGCGGCAACCAGATGAGGAGTACAAAGACAAGTGTATCTTGCCTACAGTCAAGCATGGTGGTGGGAGTGTCATGGTCTGGGGCTGCATGAGTGATGCTGGCACTGGGGGGCTACAGTTCATTGAGGGAACCATGAATGCCAACATGTACTGTGACATACTGAAGCAGAGCATGATTCCCTCCCTTCGGAGACTGGGCCGCAGGACAGTATTCCAACATAACGACCCCAAACACAACTCCAAGATGACCAATGCTGTGCTAAAGAAGCTGTGGGTAAAGGTGATGGACTGGCCAAGCATGTCTCCAGACCTAAACCCCTTGAGCATCTGTGGGGCATCCTCAAAAGGAATGTGGAGGAGCGCCAGGTCTCTAACATCCACCAGCTCCGTGATGCCGTTATGGAAGAGGACTCCAGTGGCCACCTGTGAAGCTCTGGTGAACTCCATGCCCAAGAGGGTTAAGGCAGTGCTAGAAAATAATGGTGGCCAGTAGGGGTGTATTCACTTTTGTTGCCAGTGGTTTAGACATTAATGACTGTGTGTTGAGTTATTTTGAGGGGACAGCAAATTTACATTGTTATACAAGCTGTACACTCACTACTTTGTAGCAAAGTGTCATTTCTTCAGTGTTGTCACAAGAAAAGATATAATAAAATATTTACAAAAATGTGACGGGTGTACTCTTTTTTGTGATATACTGTACATACAACAATGTTCAGTATTCATTTTATTATAATATACATACACTGATGTTCTGCATTCAGTTACAAAAAAAAAATCACATTTCAAAACTGTTAGAAGGTCCAATCACATGAAAAATATTTTTAATTTCACATGATCATTGTTTACATTTTGCAATGAAGTTTTCTTGTTCCCAGATGTTCTTTTGTTTCCCGATCATGCTTATTAACCTTCCCTCGAATATTTTCATTTGATTACTATACAATTTATGATAGTCTTTTGTTATGTTCACAAATGAAAAAAAAAATCAATTTCATTCCTTCTGAAAATTTTGCACAATCCAAGAAGCCATGTGCTATTGATTAAATTATCGAACGATCTAACTGAAAGAGGTTATTTTTGTATGCTTGTCTCATTGTGTATACCAGGAATTAGCTTAGACATTTGCACAGCTTTTGAAAGCATCTCTTGGCAATATCTTTCGCTTCTTTTACAGCTTAATTGTTTCCAGGGTGAGTTCTTAAGGGGTTTTCCACCTCTGTATCACAACTGAGAACCTGTATTAGGCTGCCTGGTTGTAATCCTGGGCTTTTTCCACTCAGCAGGGGTGCTCTTTGTCACCCTTGCTTCTTTCCTTGGCAATAGAACCCTCGGCCATTGCTATTTTACATCATCCAGATATTTCTGGTTACTCCAAAGGCCCAACTAACCTCAAATTATGTATGTATGCGGATCACGTCCTTTTGTTTTTATCAAGACCCAGTATTTCACTGGCAAATATATTAGAGCTTTTCTCCAAATTTGTTACATTGACAGACCTTCCAGTCAATCTATCTAAATCCTTGGCTTTGCCTATTACTTTTGCCCCCTCCGAGCTGGAAACTCTCAAGGCGTCTTTTCCCATTGGTCCTCAACTAATATTTCTTTTTTGGATATAGCCCTCCCAACTATTTTTCAAACATTGTTTGCTTGTAACTACTCACCTCTGATTTTTAAACTTAAAACTTGCTTAAAACTTGGTCATCTTTCATTGTACGTGGAGTTAAAGCTATTAAAATTATCCTCCTTCTTAAATGACTTTTTAGGGCCCTCCCAATTTTCATCTTCAAATCCTATTTACTTAAACTCCAATCTGATCTCAATAAATTTGTCTGGCAGTGGAAACCCCCTAGATATTCCATGGTATTTTCTACCACTCCCATAAGCAAGGAGGCCCGAGTCTTCCTCAGATTTGGTTTTATTACCTAGCATGTACTGGGTGGGCCATTTATATGGATACACCTTAATAAAATGGGAATGGTTGGTGATATTAACTTCCTGTTTGTGGCACATTAGTATATGTGAGGGGGGAAACTTTTCAAGATGGGTGGTGACCATGGTGGCCATTTTGAAGTCGGCCATTTTGAATCCAACTTTTGTTTTTTCAATAGGAAAAGGGTCATGTGACATATCAAACTTATTGGGAATTTCACAAGAAAAACAATGGTGTGCTTGGTTTACAAGTTTCTGACCACTTATAAAATGTGTGCAACCCTCTTCTCCCACTCTTCACACACTGATAGCAACACCGCAGGAGAAATGCTAGCACAGGCTTCCAGTATCCGTAGTTTCAGGTGCTGCACATCTCGTATCTTCACAGCATAGACAATTGCCTTCAGATGACCTGAAAGATAAAAGTCTAAGGGGGCCAGATCGGGAGACCTTGGGGGCCATTCAACTGGCCCACAACGACCAATCCACTTTCCAGGAAACTGTTCATCTAGGAATGCTCGGACCTGACACCCATAATGTGGTGGCGCACCATCTTGCTGGAACTATGATGTCGGTGAAATTGCTGGCCATCAAGTCGGCTTTGGAGGAATGGCGGTACCTCCTGGAAGGAGCAGCTCACCCGGTATTGGTTTTTACTGACCATAAAAAAACCATATGCTGTGAAGTTACGAGATGTGCAGCACCTGAAACTACGGATACTGGAAGCCTGTGCAAGCATTTCTCCTGCGGTGTTGCTATCAGTGTGTGAAGAGTGGGAGAAGAGGGTTGCATTGACAATCCAACACAATGGGCAGCACATTGAACACATTTTATAAGTGGTCAGAAACTTGTAAATAACGCATGAAAGAATAAAGTTACGTTAAAACCAAGCACACCATTGTTTTTCTTGTGAAATTCCCAATAAGATTGATGTGTTACATGACTGTGTGATATAAATCTGAGGCTGTTTGTGAGTATGTTTTTATGATTTTTATCAAATAAAATTTATCAAGGATAATGCGCTAGGCCAGTGCGTCCTTGTGTGCCTTTTTGTTTCTTCAGTTTTGGGACGATCCCAGTCCATTAAGTGGCAGCACGGTGGCAAGTTATCCAGTTCTGTTACCATCAGATATCCCCTTCCTCACCACTGCAGAGAGGATCCTCTCCTTGAGTGCGGAAGAATACATTTTTTGACTTTGCATCTTGCTTTTGGGGTATCCAGCTGCTGAGGAGTTTCCTTTGTATGCTTGGGTGAGCAGAAGTGTTGCCATATAGAAATACGTCATTCATCTACAGGATGGTACTGTCTATAGAAGAAAGGGAACTCAGACGACAGTCCCTGGCAAGGGGTTTTGCAAACAGTATAGACTCATTTGAACAGCAACAGGAACTGGATGAAGGCTTGGTTGCTAACACAGATGACAACAGCAGAGAAGAGTTTATGGTGTCTGCATTTTACAAACTTAAAAATCTATTAGAAAAAGAGATGACCCAGTGGTGGGATATCCTATTGTTAGAGAAATATTTGGAGGTGAATAGGATCCCAAGAGGTTTGAGACTAACAAAAATGTGTGCATGGCTGGATGAGGATCTTAAGAGCGACTGGATTGGAAAAATGAGGGAATGTAATAAATTACTTCTCCAGCACATTATAACGCAAAGGAAAAGGAATCTGGAAATCATCAGGTCAGATCTCAAACAGGTACAAGATGATCTCACAGCGTATACGGACATTGACTCATTTGACTCTTGGGATAGAGATGTGAATGAGAAAATGGTGACATTTGAAACTGATTTGATTTCTAAGAAGTCTGGGAAGTTCGAAAGGGATAGATCAGACTATCTACAGGGACGGGAATTTAACTGGAGTAGAGTGGCAGAGGGTCCTAAGGGTAATAGATCAGCCCCCAATAGGGAGAAGGTGAGGGGGAGGAGTACCTCCCAGCATAACCCACAGGAACCCTGGCCCAATACTCCGAATGGTTTCAGACATAGGAATCAGAATTGGAGACGTAGAGGACCAAGAAATAGATCGAAAAGACCCTCCTCCAGACCCAGCCCCCATAGGACAAGTGTGCCACGTCCAGAAACAAGGAACACCCTCCTCCCACAAATTGCAGGGGGGAGTGATCTCAGGGTTCCCCCATTGAAGAATCCTTCCGGGAAGGGAGGAACCACCCCAGATGGGAATGGGCCCCCAAAAGCACACACACCAGCTAGGAAAGATACCTATGTAGGTACAGATCCTGTCCAAACGGTTGGGCATACTCCAGAAACACTAGGAGGTGCGTGTAGTCTTGAAAGAAGGAGCAATAAACCCACTTTTTTAGCGAAGGAGGCTGTGGGAACAACGAATCCCACAGCCAACCCTCACCCCAGCCCAGCACTGAGATCAACAACAAGGAAAAGAGAGGAAGTGGGAGGAGAGGTAGGAGAGGGGGGAAGAGACATAAAAAGAGGAAGGAGATAACTGAGGGTTACTCAACCATAAAGATATACAATCTGTCCAGCTCTGTTTTCACAGAAACAGAACTGGATTTACTACGCAAAGGTCTCAATTTTGCCCCCAAACCCCCCCCCCCCCCAACCTCTTTGAGTTGTTTGTGGACTTGAACAAATATGTAAGGAGCCTTACAGTTAAAAAATACTTCGCTATTAAAGGAGGAAACTCTGGCGAAGGAGGTAAACTGGGAAATGCAACAGCACCAATTCCTATAAATAGCCCCTTGCAATTCAACACCTCGAAAATAGAGTTAGACCCTGGTGACGAAGCCTTATCCATACTTGAAAGCCTATACCAGGAGGGAGGCTGTGAGGGTGAGGAACTTCAGGTAGTAACTGATCTCTCTACTCACGACAATAGGCCGATACAACATACAGACTTTAGGCCCAAGTCCTCGTTCTATCCCCATTGGGTTAAGGGTAATCACATTCCCACCTTCTATCAGGTGGTCCTAAAGGAATTAAGACAAATATGCCAAAAAAAACCTTCGGGACTACCGGGAAAGAATGGGTTAGAAGATCCGCTTAAGAGCCTAAGAGAAAAAGAACACATCATTATTAGGCAAGCAGATAAGGGGGGTGGCTTGGTCATACAGGACAGAGAATCATATCTGGGAGAAGCTTTAAGACTTCTGAGTGACAATGCCACATATCAAAAACTATCAAAAGACCCTCTACCAGAATATAAAGAGTCATTGAAATCTTTATTGGATGAGGCTTTGAGAAGTCGGATCATTACCAAAAGCGAGTACCAATTTCTCTCTAACCAATATCCCACCACTCCCCACTTCTATCATATTCCCAAAATCCACAAAGACTTGACAAATCCCCCAGGAAGGCCCATAATAGCAGGGATTGATAGTCTCACTAGTAATTTGGGCTGCTACATCGATCATTTTCTTCAGGAATGTGTCACCACCTTCCTATGTCAAGGACTCGGGCCACATGTTGGAGATATTATCCTCCATGAAGTGGAATCCAGAATATAAATGGGTGTCGCTGGATGTAGCTTCATTATATACATCAATTGAGCACCATTATGGCCTGAAAGCTGTAGAACACTATTTAAACAACAGTGAGTTACACCCGTCACAGACTCAGTTCCTGCTTGAATGCATAGATTACACTCTCAACCACAACTACTTCACCTTTATGGGCACCTATTATAGGCAAGTACGGGGCACTGCTATGGGAGCCAGGTTTGCTCCGAGTTATGCCAACCTATTCATGGGTTATTGGGAGGAGACATCCATCTGGCACAATAACCCATACGGAGCAAACCTGGTCCTATACGCAAGGTATATCGATGATATACTTATTGTCTGGAAGGGGAGTGAAGAAGAATTTGCAGGTTTCCTTTCCCATTGTGGGGAGAATTCCTTTGGAATCACGTTCACCCATGTAATAGATGATAAAAGTCTCATATTCCTGGACGTAGAACTCAGGATAGATGATGGGAATAATATCATATCCAAAACTCACTTCAAACCAAGTGCAGGCAACCTATACCTGCATGCGGATAGTAGCCACCATCCAAGGTGGATTAAGAACGTACCATTTGGTCAGTTCTGTAGATTGTCCAGAACTTGTACCACAAAAGAGGACTATGAGACCCAAGGCAATATCCTAAAAACAAAATTCTGGGAAAAAGGATATAAAGAGGAACACATCGAAGAAGCCTACAATAAATATAGGGCCCATTACAAAGGAGGTGCACAGCTAGATTGTATGGAAACATCCAGAAATTTTAAGAAAAGTAGAGCTACCAGGCAGGAGTTTGTCCGATTCAGTACCACTTATAATACCAGAGCCTTTGACATACAGCGAATATTGTCCAAAAACTGGAAAATTCTGCAGCAGGATCCGGTCCTGGGAAAAACAATACCTGACAGGCTGGAGATCGTGTTGAGAAGATCCAGGAATGTCAGGAGCTATATAACGCCAAGCAGGGTCTGTAAACTCCAAAACAAGCAAGGCTTCAACCTGGGCCCCTGGTCTTCAATATTTGACCAGCCAGGGAGCTACAGATGTGGAGTTAAAAATTGCGGGACCTGCTCATATATGTGGCAATAGAAAAGGGGAAGTTCTAGGAAGTGATGGTCGTACCCATAAGATCAGACAATTTATCAATTGTGGTACTTCCTTTGTGGTTTATGGCCTGATTTGTCCATGCGGATTGCTGTATGTAGGGCGTACCATACGCCCTTTAAGGGTACGCTTTGGGGAACACAAGTGTAGCATACAGGCTAAGAAAGAACCCCAGAGGACAAGAACTAGGGCCAACTACTCAGTTCCTAGACACTTTGAACTTGCACATCAAGGAGATCCTGCTGGTCTGAAAACCTTTGGCATAGAAGCAATAGGAGGCGATTTAGACAGTGGCAGCAGGTACAAAAGACTGTGTAAAAGGGAAACGTATTGGATCTTTACCTTAGGGTCTTTAACTCCGGGGGGACTGAATGAGGACCTTGAGGTACATGGAGTCATCAATTGAGGGATGTGACACTTCCCTCCGGGTCTCTCACTCATCCCCCTGGGGTTCCTAACTTTGTCACCCTCCCTGACCTCCCACGGAACAGCCAAGGTTGGTTCCGTAGTCCCCAGTTCGGTGCCCACCATTCATCACCCCGTCCCTCCCTCCCCTTTCTCGGTCATTTTTGTCCTTCCTTTGTGAAATACACCACTCGCGAATCCCACCTTCATGGGGCGTACTTAGACACCATTAGTATCTAATGTTTACTACATATCATGTTTTAAACCAATTGTATTTGCTTTTGGGTAATATACAGTTTGTATGGTCATGATGTCAAAATGAGTATCGGGCTGTCAGTATGTCACACAATCTGTCACACTTGTGTGAGCGCCGGAAACATAGCTCCGTTACATCGAGGCTTGGAGCGCAGGAAAGGGCGGAGTTCGGAGTACCGCCACCCTGCGTGCGCTCCACAGCCGATTCTCCGGCCCCCAGCCAAACTAAAGATTAGAGCGGGTCACAAATCATTTATAGGCATAATAAAGATTTATCCAAAGAGGACCGGGTGGATGAACCCCCAAAGTTAAGCATCTAAGCAGCACACACAAGGATATAAGACGGCTGTCCCCTTGCCCTTCCCTCGGTTCGGATTTCACTCCTCCAGCAGGATGGTGCAGGTACGAGCACACACACTTCTATGTACATGCAGATTCAATGATGCTATTTGACACCAGTTAACAATGCCACTGGGGGTGAAAACTTGGTATGACACTGGTCTACCTTGAGACAGCTTGATGTTTTTTATTTTTTTTGTTTTTTTCCCCCCAGAATTTTGGGATTTACTATAACTATAAATATTAACACTATCATCATCATTATCTCTTTTTGATGTGGAATAGGGGATGTTTTTGATAGTAAGGAGGGAGGAGCCCGGACATTAAGGGTATATTTGAACAAACAATAGGTGGCAGGACCACAATGGGACCCCACCCCTCCATCAGTGCAGACTGTGTGATATAAATCTGAGGCTCTGACGTAGCAAGCCAGGCTCTGATGAAGAGGCTATGGCCATGAAACGCGTCAGCCAGTCCATCCAGGACACCAGTAGGAGACGGTCGAATGGATGATACCTGCTCCAGTACTGAAAATGCCTGTCACATGAGCTGTTTGTGAGTATGTTTTTATGATTTTTATCAAATAAAATTTATCAAGGATAATGCGCTAGGCCAGTGCGCCCTTGTGTGCCTTTTTGTTTCTTCAGTTTTGGGGCGACCCCAGTCCATCAAGTGGCAGCACGGTGGCACGTTATCCAGTTCTGTTACCATCAGATATCCCCTTCCTCACCACTGCAGAGAGAATCCTCTCCTTGAGCGCGGAAGAATACGTTTTTTGACTTTGCACCCTGTAGATCTCAACTGGCTCAATGGAGTATTCTGGACTTCAAAGTCCCTTGGATTCGTTTTGAACAGGCCTCTAACACCCTAGGTGTATCTCATTTATTATGGCCCTCTTTTAAATCCATTAAAGGGTCTCCACTTGTAATACTTTAATAAGCCACTTTCTTAGGCTTTGGAACCTTTACAACGTTGGACTTCATTTTTGGGAGATCCAAGATTTAATATCATCTTTTGTCACCCTAACGATTTTTAATGGTGTAGGGATCATTATATGTTGAATTTGTCTAATTTTCAGGAGTTAGCTTCTATTTCTTTTTTCCCAACTTTAAACTCAGAAAGATGCCCCCCCTCAGAATTTTACCAGTATTTGCAAATCTGTCACATTTTAAGCACTCATGTCTTTCAGCCTTTAGCCTTTCACGCTATGTTTAAGTCCATGTTCACATCAGGCCGTTGGACATGCATTGTCAAATTGCCCCCTATTGCAGACAACAGCACTGTCCGAATCGGTGCGACGCCGCACTGATTCCCAAAAGTAGTTCCTGCACTACTTTTGGCGACTTCAGGGGTCTTTTCAATCGATATCTGTGTAAGATCCCGCACAGATGTCTCTGAAATCGCTCCCGAAGTCAGACTGAAATGTGGGCTGAAATCTGAACTCGCACGGTTTCAAACCCGCCTTCAGTGTGAACCCAGGCTTATGTACATTTGTCATAATATTCCTGGAGGGAAAGGTCTGATTTCAATATTATATAGTAGTATTGTCTCTACAATTGACTCAGATAAATTGCCATATATGTCCCGCTGAATTGAGGGTGCAGTTAACAGAGCAGGAATGGTAATCCATGTGGAATAATATGCGTAAATGCACTTAATCCCTAACTATTCAGGAAACAGTCTTAAAACTATTTACACAGTGGTGGTATACCCCATTAAGCTTGTACAGTATCTACCCACAGGTTTCCTGATCTTGTTGCAATGGATGTTGCCTTCTGGGCTCTTTTCGTCATATATTTTGGGATTGTGATTAACCAACTCCCACATGGCAGGAAATGTTTATTTAGGCTGTGTTCACACTGGAGCACGCTCCGGCTCAGAGCAGGGGTCTGGTGCATCCCAGTTCACCATTTCAAGTCTGATTTAAGCCGGAATTTTGGGCTGAATTCGGACATGTAACGTACCAAAAGATGCACAGGACCCCTGTGCAAATTCGCACCATAGCCGCTCTGGAGATGTGTGAACCGGCTCCATAGAGAACCGGTCACAATCTCCTGCTATTGCAAATTAAATGCAGACCAATTCGCATTAGTGTGAACCCAGTCTTAGACAATACACTGAGGCGCACACCACTTACCTTAACTTATGAGATTTGTCTCTTATTCACTGATCTTGTTGACCTCAATAAATAAACAGAATAAATATTCTGTGAGCCTGGTTCATACTGTATGCATTGTCATGCAATGGGTAATTGCCTTACATTGGAAAAAGTCAGTGTTATTCCTTTTAATGGAGATTTCAAGGGTAGACAACATTATGTTAATCAAAAAGATATTTCATATACTCAATGATTCTAAGACACCTTTTGATACCAAATGGGACCCATGGTTCCTATACAGTCTCCCTACATATATTTATACCTAAATTTTTCTTTTATTATTGATGTTGATCAAGCAGTTTGAATTCTAGTAATTTGCATCTTTATAGAATGCAGCAGTTTATTAAGGATTTCAGGTATTTCTTCAATTGGCTATTTGGCACACTATTTTTGTACAGCTAGTTTACTTTTATGTAAATATTTATATAAAATTTTTCTGTTTTCACTTTTTGTATGTTTTGCTTGGTGGAGACTAACTGGGTTTTTTATATGATTCTATATTTTAGTTTTTTTATTGTATTGTCTCTAACACACTGCTTCTTTGCAGTTATCAAGGAATTGTTCCTTGTATTGTTAAACAAACGTCTTTAATAAAAGTTTGTATACAAAAAAATAAAGGCAATTTTATTTGTAAAATTTAAAAAAAAGTTATGTTTTTATTGCACAGAGCTATCCCTTATCTTTCTCTTAGTCTACTGCTAGCACTTTCTGCTCCTCCTCTTCTCCTAGTGCTCCCTCAGCAAGCTGTGTGTTGCGGGGGCACTCAAGCGGGAACGCCACTAAGCCAGGCTGCATGCATCCTATCCTATAGATACACAGCGCACCTAGGCTTGACCACCCCCCCCCTCCACATCGGATGTGACTAACAGCAGCAGGAGCCAATGGCTGTCGCTGGTATCTGTGAGAAGAGGAAGAGAGCAGTGCTGCTGCAAACAGGACAGCACTGGATTGAGAGGATTCAGGTAAGGGTTAAAGGAGAGGGGAGAAGAAACAATTACTAGGACATGAATAATCTTATAGGGAATGCATTAAGCTAAAACAACTTTAGACTTTAGAAGCACTTTAAACTTATTAGTAAATATGCTTCAAATGAGTTTCAAAAGGAAGATTCAACTTTTGAACATGTGACATTTATCTGTAGGTGTAACATGCCACATCTTCCAGCAGATCCCCCTCCCCTGTTATAGCAGATGTTTTTTGGGTTTGATTGTTGCTTTGCCCAGCACAGGCTTATTCATCCACACATTAATGTGTGAACAATTAAAATACAAGTTCCAATTGCCACTACAGCAGACAAATTGTTATTTGAAATGGAATATAAGCATGAATATCAGTGCCTTCTATGTCCATATAAATCGTCTATAGCTATAAATCCAACAGCCTGCACAAAGGTATAGGCACTGAGCTGCAAACATTGGGGGGATAGTTACTAAAACTGGTGCACACAGAATCTGGTGCAGCTGTGCCTAGTTACCTATCAGCTTCGAACTTCAGCTTGTTCAATTACATTTTACCAATAAAACATGGAAGCTGCTATGTTACTATGCACAGGTGCACCAAATTATGCGTGCGTCCGTTTTAGTAAATCTCCATCATTGTGTGCAATCTTTTGACATTGCAACTGTGATACACTAATTGTTTTCTTAAAATACTGTACGTGTATTTATATTTTTTAATAAGTAAGCATAATAACAACATTGCATAGTAAATTATCTACTTTTGGGGAAATACATATTCCTCTACAGGTGACTTCTATTATTTTATTGTAACATTTGTAAATCATCTGTAGTTACTTATCTGTCACGGATGTGTCCTTCAGACACAGCTGTTCACCGTAAAGGGCCAATCACAGTGGTCCTTTACCATGTGATCAGCTGTGTCCAATCACAGCTGACCATATAACAGCAGTCCTTTCCTCGTGCTGTGTCTGTATGAGAAAAGGAGTGCTGATAAACGGCAAGGCTGTCGGCACACTGTTTACACTGATAATCAGGGCACTGTTCATCAGTGTCCTGATTATCAGTGCAGCTCCATCAGTACCTATCAGTGCAACCCCATCAGTGGCTATCAGTGAAGAAGAAAAAATTACTTATTTGCAAAACTGTATAACAGAAACAAAAAAACATTTTTTGTTTGTTTGTTTAGCAAAAAAAAAAAAAAACAGTGGTGAATAAATATCACCAAAACAAAGCTTGACCTGTCTAAAACAACTGATAAAAATGTCAAATGGGTACAGTACTGCATGACCGCTCAATTGTCATTCAAAGTGTGACAGCACTGAAAGCTGAACATTGGCTTGGGCAGGAAGGGGGTGAAAGTGCCCAGTATCAAAGTAATTAAATTAAATTAAATGTCTGTTATATTTAATATTATAATATGGATACAGGAACTCTCCAACAATTTTCTGAACCATCACATGTGGCAGATGCAGGTTAAACTCCATCTCAGATTGATGAGGTTGACTTTATGCATTCTATAGAAGGCATTCAAATTGTGAGTAACAAGGTCTTCAACCTTTTGTTATCATGACCAACAGATGCCAATTTACATCCAAGTACAGGACATGTCAATGATAACATGCTAACTCACACTCCACCAATGGAATTAAGACGTTATCATACTATATGTCGCATGAGAAGTATTGACAGTGAACAATTGGTTTTCGACCAACAGTAGGGTGAGTGTTTCCACCGAGCTTGGTTGTAACATCGTGAAGGTGGTGAACGTAGTGAATGTCATCATGAACACCTTACCAACACTGACGTTCACTGGTTGATAAAACCAAGAGCCCTATTCAAGGCTCTGGAAGATGTATTATGCTCTATACAACTGCAGAATGATGTTTTCTCATTTGGTCCTGTACTGTCGAACAGGTGCTATCAAGACCTTCCATAGCAGTGTCCTTAAATTCAGGAGTAAGCAATATCATTTTGGGATGAACGCTATGGAAACAAGGTTTCAGGAACCATAAATCAAACCAAGACAGAAGTGCAGTAAAATCAAATTTTTTAATAAAAAGGTAAAATGACATAAACAGAGTAAACGTGGTCAAAACATAGCCAGGGTTGGGTAACAGAGGATAGTCCGAGCAAGCCAGTGAAACAGGAGTCTAGAGATCAGCGAAGTCAAACAAATGGCATGCAGGGTCAGGAGCCAGGAGGAGAGTCAGCCGAGCAGGGTCTTGAATCCAGGAACCAGAAGAGAACGTCAAATAGGCAAAGTCTTTCACAGGAAAATACAGCAAAGATTTCTCCAGAGATGTTGACCAAGGCAAAGACATTGGCGATCTGATCCAGGCAGTTTTATATAGCAGCAGAGCTGGCTTAACGAGGCAGGATATGGTCATCAGGAGAGACAGAGTGGAAGCTGAGACTGGCAATTAACCCTCACCTGAGCAGCTTGCTTTGAGAAGGAAGAGCTGAGCCCAGCCCTGACACTAGGGCAAAGATAGGGATTGTGTCCCACAAAAACAATGCCGGATGTCGACAAGCAGTAGTACATAAACAATCCAAGTATCGATGCAGTGGGGAAAAAAAGAACACCAGTAGAGCACCCAAGGTCACACAAAAGATGGAAAGTGCAAAAAATATATGATCCAGTAAGCCATGATCCCTTGTATGACATTATTAAAACAATTGTCAATGTAGCAGGAAATAACTTGTCAACTACTTGAAAATCATAAGAGGAAAACATCCCCCAAATATAGCTCCCGCAGAAAAACTAGACAAACAGTATTCTGTGTCTATGCATATGTCGCGTTTTCAGTTACATCATTACACCGGAACTGCCAGTGGGCTCACAGGAAGAGAGGAAATCTCCCTGTATGTGGATGATACTTTGCTACATCTGGGGAATGCTGATTCATCCTTATGTTCTGCAATGGGGGGTTATCAATTTCTTCAAGTTCCACTCTGGCATCAAAATGAACTGGGACAAAACTATACTCTTTCCAGTTGGTAGAATCAACTGACTTAGTATAGCTCATACCCCATGCATAGGGCGTTAATTATGTTCTTCCCTAGGACGATCGGTGAGACTCCTTTCGGAACACACAATGAAAGCCAGGAAACAAGAGATGGATTCAACATGTGTTCATTTTTTGATAGCGTGAATTAGAGTTATATGCACAAGTGATAAAGGGAGGGAGGGTCCCTCCAGCCAATCAGAACATTACAGCTAACAATTACAATGAATACCACCTGTCATAATGATCTCAACTTAGTCATATATTCCACATCAATATTCCTGCTATTTTTCAAGACTCGTGGAAATCAAAGTTTACTAGCTATAGTCAGATCAACATTAGTAAAACCAATTATTATATTATCAGCAAACAACTATCAATAGATTGAGAGCAGCAGGTCAGCATGACCTGAAACTTGTTCTTATCGTAAACAAACATTAACTAGTTTTGATTATAGGAGTTTTAGCTATGAGGGCAAATCATCTGTTTAAGCTTTTAATTAAATTGCTGAACAAGAAGAAATGTTTAACCCTTTTCCTTCCACACCCATTGTGTAAAGTCTCTTAAATATTTTGGAGTTAAGGTACAAGAAGTAACTTCACTTTATGCTGCAATTAACCTACAACTCTTGTGGCAGCGCCTCGCCCAGAATTGTGGATGTAGGAAGTCTCCTCCCTTGACCCCTGTGGGTAGGATAAATTGAATTAAAATGTTTTTCTTACCCAAATTCCTTTATTTCTTTAGGACACCCTGATTGTTATACCTAAATTATTACCTCATTTATTTTGGAGGGAAAAACTCCTAGCTGTCCAAAGTAGCATTATACCATCCGCTTACTTTAGGCGGGTTAGCTCTTCCCAACATTTCATTATATTATTGGGTAGTGGTCTTAGTCACCGTGCCTTGGTGGTTTGCCCAACTTTGAGACAATACTGCTGTCACACTAAAAGCAGGACTCCTAGAAACCTATTCAGAAACATGATCTTAATCCAGATTCAGACCTCACGCTCAAGGAATGTAAGCTTTTTTTTTTTTGTACACAATTTTGTGAATGTATTCCAACCTGCCATCTTAAGACTGGAGAGTGACACAATGCAGTCAACTGAAATCTTTCATATACTTGAGGATGTTCTTAATCTCATGTTGTGAGCAGATAATTATTTTCGCTTTAGTGTAATCCAGACACTGAAGAATTTTCCACCAAGATCACAGGAGGCAGTCAAGAAAATTGCTTTAGAAGTTCAAAACGCGTGTACAAAATTTGAAGAAGCAATTTAACATTTTAGTTCAGATTGCTATTTAAAGAAAATCACCATTCTGAATCACAAACCTAAAGAGATTTTAACATTTGAAAGTTCATGTGAAATTTAAATGTTCAATATAGATGCTGATGGTAATGAGCTCTTCAGTGAGTTCACCATTCTTAGAAAAGTTCTTCACTCATTGGATCCTGATGGGAACATTTAGTGGACCAAAGATGGGTAAAATTATTTTAGAAATGCTCTGCACCAAATTTTCTGAAAATAATGGAATGCGTTTTGGCATTTCCAGTAAGCAATGCATTTGTGAAGTGTGTCTTTAATGTTATGCCAAACCTCTAGAGCAGTGTTTCTCACCTAGAGTCCTCAGGGCGCGCCAACAGGTCATGTTTTCAGGATTTCCATTATTTTTCACAGGTGGTTTGATCAGTTTCACTGCCTTAGTAATTACCACAGCTGTCTCATCTGAGGGAAATCCTGACCTGTTGGTGCGCCTTGAGGACTGGAGTTGAGAAACACTGCTCTAGAGTGATGAAAAAAATTGGATATCCTCTAATCTGGTGAAAGCAGAAATCTGCATAGAATTCAACATATCTTGTATAGAAATGAGATTCACTTTGTAGTAAATAACAAACCACTACTGAAAGCTGCAAAGTCGAATTCAAAGTACATATGGAAAAAGAAATAAAGTGTAAGTTTATCATTTTTAGTTGAGGTTGATGTTGAGGGTAAATGCGTTTTTTACATTTTTTTATATAAGGTATCATATCCAAATATACATGTGATTTACTAGCAGCTTTTCTTTTTGCAACTGGATACATATTTTAATGTTGTGCATATACCGTAGCATTAATCTGTTTCTGAAAATATATTTTCTTTTAGTAGAGCATATTTAATTATGTAATGTTCTTTTTTTGGTATTTATACATTTATTTTTATTTATTTTCATTTTACTTAGGTATCCAGTGGCAGTGGGTGGGGCAAAACATTTTCCTACCAAAGACTCTCTTAAAATCCATTTGGAGTCCTTTGTAGGGTGTGGGTGTGTTAGCGGTGGTCCTCGCCCCCCTCTTTCCTCTCCACCCCCTGGTTTTATCTGGGGTCAACTCTGGTTCTCTCACTCCGGGGTTGCCCATCTGGCGATTTCCCGTTGTGTATGGAGCTGCTGGGAGCCTTTGTTCAGCCAGATTTGTCCAATGAGGATAGAACAGGTTGCAATGTGTAACTCTCTCCTCCCCTTTTGCCATCTGATCCAGAGATGTGGGTTACCCTTCCCTTGGATTGCCATCTCTCAGAGTGAACTTAACAAGATGGTGGCACTGGACTATGACGTTGCCGCACTGGTGATGCTCGTGCATGTGCAGTGGCTCTTTTGCGTCCACAATCCGACGGTGACGTCAGATGCCAACTGATTGGGGTGAGCCCTATAAACAGGACTGTGAACAGTGGATCACAGCACCTGTTGAGCAGGTTGTTGTGGAGTAGGGATGGGCACTTGGTTAGAGACGAACGTAAGTTTTCCCGTTCGGCGAATGTAAAACATTATGGGGAGTTTGCACCGCCCCATAATGCAATGCGCGCAGACGGTGCGCACAGCTGGGAGGGCTCCCACCGTCTGCCCGCTGTTTGTTTTGACAGTTTATTTATATGCCATGGTCATGTGACGTCAGAGGGGGCAGGTCATGCGCGTACGTCACCGAGTGGCCCCACTCTGCCATATAAATCAATCGTCACAACAAACCGAGCTCAGTCGACAGGATCACTCCCATGGAGGAGGAGCTGTTGCGGCTTTTTTTTTTTTTCGGGTCTGTCGCGCGCCGTGATTGATGATGGATTACGAGGGACACTTATTTTTATTTTTTATTTTTAAATAAAGGACTTGTCCCTAATTGTCTCCTGTGTTTTTTCTTTTTTGACATTTTTGGTAAAGTAGTATGGGTATGATGTACCTGATAATAATTCACATGGGGGGGGTCGGGATCTGGAGGGCCCCCTTATTAAAGGGTTCTTCCAGATTCTGATAAGCCCCCCGCCCGCAGACCCCCATAACCACAGCCCAGGGTTGTGGGGAAGAGGCTCTTGTCCCCATCAACATGGGGACAAGGTATTTTGGGGTGGGGGCAGAGCCCCCCTGCCCCAAAGCACCCATATTCCCCATGTTGAGGGCATGTAGCCTGGTACAGTTCAGGGGGGGGCGCTCGCTCGCCCCCCCCCCTATCCTGGCCAGCCAAGTTGCATGCTTGGATAAGGGTCCGTATGGATTTTAGGGGGGACCCCATGTCAATTTTTTTTTAATCTTGGCGTGGAGTTCCCTTTAAAATCCACACCAGACCCGAAGGGTTTGGTATGGACTGGGTGGGACCCCATGCAAATTTTTTCAGTGATTTTTCGGTACATTGCCGGGATAATAGATGACAGTTTTTCCTTCACAAATGTCATTTTGCTCTGGCCATGTTCTAAACATCACAGAAGTGCGCCATTTTAAAGGCAGACTAAGGGACTCCCCCCCCCCCCCCCAGGCACATTATTTAAGGGAATATTTAATTTCTATTGTTTCACTTTAAGCATTAAAATCACTGCTCCTGAAAAAGAAGATTGATTTAAAAACTTTTTTTGCATTGATACATGTCCCCTAGGGCAGGACCCAGGGCCCCATACACTTTTTATGGCAATAACTTGCATATAAGCCTTTAAAATGAGCACTTTTTAATGTTCGGGTCCCATAGGCTTTAACAGTGTTCGAAAGTTCACACAAATTTTTTGCCTGTTTGCATGTTCTGGTGCAAACCGAACCGGGGGGTGTTCGGCCCATCCCTAATGTGGACTATTGTTCCTTGGTTGCAACCTGGATTCTATTTGCCTTTTCTATACTTTTTAAGATGAGGTTTCATCTCCCAGGATATACTCATTGTGGATGTGGGCCTTTCTCCATCTGTATTTGTGTGACCTATTTTGGGAGCAATTTGCAGGCCCTTTTTCTTTTAAGTGCTTCACCCCCTATGGAACAGCGTTCTTAGATTTTTTTTGCAGGTAATAATGAGTTTTGTATTTCACCTCCCCCTCCTTCCTTTCCTTCCTTCGTGTCCCTCTCTCTTTGTTGTTTTTGCTAAGCATATATCTGGTTTTCCCATTTCCTTCTTGTTTGAGGGTTTTGTGGGACTTTGTAAAGGCTTGTTATTTTATTCAGGAACCTCATATTTGGGTGCTCAACCTGCGATCCCCATTTTGGACTTGATGCTCTCCCCCCTCAGTTTTCATCACCATTATAACAGGATTGTATCAAAATTCTCTTACCACTATATATGTTAGGTGAGTTCCCTATCCATGCTTTCCTTTGCAGTTATGATCAGTATCCTATGAATATTCTAGGGGCATCATATTTTGTCAGATGTTGACTGTATAACTACTAAGTATAGACCAAATATATTGGCTGTGAATTATTATGTATATTGTTGCTTGTAATCTGATCTTTGTTTCTTGTATCTGTTGATAGCTAACACATGCCTTAAAGCTCCCGAAGAAGCAAACTGTGAAACATGTTGAGAAAATAGGCATCTAAACAGCTTCTGTGTTTTAAATACTGTGGTTGTGGTAATTTTAAGATGTGTTGTCTTATGGATAGATAAATCCTTATGCTCTCTCTTTTACAATGTACAGGGTGGGCCATTTATATGGATACACCTTAATAAAATGGGAATGGTTGGTGATATTAACTTCCTGTTTGTGGCACATTAGTATATGTGAGGGGGGAAAATCTTCAAGATGGGTGGTGACCATGGCGGCCATTTTGAAGTCGGCCATTTTGAATCCAACTTTTGTTTTTTCAATAGGAAGAGGGTCATGTGACACATCAAACATATTGGGAATATCACGTAAACGTGAAAATGTGTCTTTTATTGTCAGTCAAATAATATACTTGAGGGGCACACCCTAATAATGTACTAGAGATGGTGCTGCCATAAGACAACATGAACAAAGCAGCATATTACAGTAATACAATAATGACAGTCGGAGCTGGACTTCATGATGAACAGAACTTCACTTTACCTTCAGTTGTTAACCACTTCAAGACCGCCCACCATCATATTACGGCGGCCATTTGAAGTGGAATACCGTTGTTATGGTAGAAAATAGCTACAATAACCCTGGTATTGTTTTTTTTCTGCAGGCGATTCAGCACAAGATAAAAGTGGTCTTAGCGGCAGATTCGCCGCAAGATCACTTTTATCAGCAGCGGGAGAGGTGCCCCCCTTTCTGCGGGTTTCCGGTCCTGCCGGCAGCAGCGGAGATGATGAAGTCCGTTCACCCCCTGTGTCCCTGAGCCGAGTGAGCGGCTGAAGCACTGCCATTTTTTTCAAATATTTTTTTTTTTTTTTTTTGCATTTTACTGTAAATATGAGATCTGAGTTTTTTTTAACCCCAGATCTCATATTTAAGAGGTCCTGGCATGCTTTTTTCTATTGAAAGAAATGTTTACATTTCTTGTAATAGGCCTAAAAGTGATAATTTTTTAAAAAAAAGTAAAGTGTAAAAATAAAAATTAAAAAGTAAAATAAATAATTAAAAAAAAAATTAAAGCGCCCATCCCCGCAGCTCGCGCGCAGAAGCGAATGCATACGCAAGTCCCGCTCACATATGAAAACGGTGTTCAAACCACACATGTGGTAACCCAAAACTGCTAATCTGTAGAATTGTTTAAACGTCGCCAACGCCAATGTTTGAAGCATGACATGTTGGGTATCATTTTACTTGGCGTAACATTATCTTTCACAATATGGAAAAATTGGCCTAACTTTACTGTTGTCTTATTTTTTAACTCATAAAACTAATTTTTTTCAAAATAGATTGCGCTTGTAAGATCGCTGCGCAAATACGGTGAGTCAAAGTTTTGCAACGGCCACCATTTTATTCTCTAGGGTGTTAGAAAAAATAATGTTTGGGGGTTCTAAGTAATTTTATAGCAAAAAAAGCTGATTTTAACTTGCAAACACCGAACTCCAAAAAGAGGCCCAGTCTTAAAGTGGTTAAAAAAGGTAGAGCCTCAAAAAATATGCCTACAACTATACCTTTTTCTTCAGATAATTACACTGCTCGTCCGACTTGCCTGAAGTATCGCCTGGCCCCCTGCTTCGGTTGTGCCATCTGCTAATTCAGGTGAGTTGGATGATATTAATGCGATACGCCTCCTGCGAATGCAAATTTCACAGATTTTTGGTTTGACACAGTTAATAGCCCGGGTTCTACACCCCCTTCTTCTACTATTCTATTTCATCAACTATTACCTATGTCTTCACCTGCTTTTTCTCCCTTTGTTCCAGAAAATTGCTTTAAGGGTCCTTTCACACATACGCACTGTTCATTTCATCGGTTCAGTCACATTTTTTTCAGTCAACATCAGTTTCACATCTGTTTTGATTTCCGTTCATCTCCGTTTTCATCCATTTTCATCAGATGTCATCTGTTTTTTATCCGTGTTTACTGAATAATGGGAATTTCCCCATGATTCTTTGCTTTTCCCCAGTGTGCATTGTGCTTCCCATGCTGCTATGCGGTTTCAGCTTTATTGCTGTGTGGTTCCTTGCAGTATTCTATGTTTATAGCAATGGATTTTGACAGATTTTGGGACCATGTGACATTATTATTGTCTTATATAAAGAGATGAAACATTATGAGGAGGAAGATATCTGAGAGAATATGCAGGTACTGCACACATCCCATGCTGCTCAAGTGGCCCTCTGAAGGATTTGTTGCTCTGCACTATGCAGATTTGCAACATAAATTTTCAATTTCACCCAAATGCCTGTCCCAACTGAACGGATGCGTTCCTTAAACATTGGCTTCAGTTTGTCCTGTGCTATAACTTAATTTACAGTACTTCTTTTACATTGGCTTTTTAGTTGACAAGTTTTAATATGTGGCAACATTATCATCTTTCCTATAATAACACTGAACGTGAGAAAAAGACAACTGTAGACGGTTTGGCGAAGCACCCAGAAATTGTTTACAAAATATGAACATAAATACTAATAAATATGTCTAGGACATAATTGGAACTAACTAAAATTGTACAATAATACACACATATATACTTTAGAAAATGTGTATTAATTACCAACAGGTGTTATTGAGGGTGACAAGAATATGTATATTAACAATTCTATGAAAGTGGGTTTGTCTTTAATAATGACAAGCAATGGGTGGACATTTTCTTTATTGGTTTTTATTGGTGTAATGTTGTAAATATCACTTGGTCATATCTTGATACTATATTGGATTTAAGATACTGAACCATGAAATAAAGAAGAGAGATGCATTATTCTGTGTCCATGTGTTGACTTCAGTCTACATTGCTCCCCACAGAGCTCTATGTGTGTGTGTGTCTGAGAGTGAGGAACAGAGAGTGCTGGCACAGGTTAGTATAAGATTAATATATATGAAATACATCCTTAATAACAGAAGGTACTATTAACTCATTGTAAGTCAGGTTGGAGCATCCTTACAGTTTGTGGTGTCAGAAGTGGGATTAAACCCATACCTCCTGTTTTAATGTAGATGTAGAGTTATGCCTTAAGGTAATATCTTTATTTGTTTAAAATATTTAATGAAATTGGGAAGTTAGCTTGGCTCAGCTTATGTACTGCTTATGTAACTGCCAAAGTAATAACTGCTTATGTGTACACATGCACATGGTAAATTGTTAAATAGAGGTATTAATGTGACCCTAAGAATTCCAGATGAGAAGCTTGAGATGATCTGGGAATTTCTGATAACGGTCAGCTGAGATAGGCTATTTGCTTACATTGAGTTATCAGACTTCCTGGAACGATTAAGTATTTTTGGGACAAAGGGAACCTATTTTATTCTCCTTATTCCAACTGTATTGATTGAGGTTTATATGTTATGTTGTCACAGTCTACTGTCCATTGGAGTGTTATAGATAAAATAAAGAATACTGCTGTTAACTAGTTGTATGAAGCACACATCTGATGTAATAGTAGTCTAGAGGCAAGAGGATATAGGTACATGTATGGTATGAACTGGAGGGGTGGACTGAGCCCCTAGATAGTCTTTAAAGTGCACAGGTACAAGTACCCACTATGGGTAACAGAACTAGCAAAGTCCACAGAGAATAAGACTCATGCATATTAAATAATTAGAGAAAGATCTATATGAGCAGGATGGATCAAGGGTGACAGAAAAATACTAGATATAAAGGGAAGCGTTAAGTAGTTTGTTTGAATTTAGGGTCAGGCACTACTTCTAATACGTCTAAAACATGAGAAGGAGCCAAAATAGAGAAATGAGATCAAACTGTGTAGGAATAACATTTTTTCCACAGGTTTGTAATGATCTAGGAGCGTGCAGAATCTAGATGTGGACATTAAATGTTGAGCATGGTTGTCGGTCCTGTCAAAAGTTGGATAGAGAGTGAGATTAGAATCAAAGCAAATGATCAGTATACCTCTGCAGTGGCTATCAATAACCCAAAAAGGTTAGAAAAAAATGGGAGCTTTTCTGCATTTGGAGTGTACTAGAAAACGATGGGGACTACCATGTCCTGTAGTAAACCCTGGGCAGGTAAGTACCGACCTGACATGGTGTTTTGTGGGCTAGTAAAATGGGAGTAGCAGCAAAAGCCTATGAGGACACCCCCTGTATTTAGTGTGATATTTCACTAGAAAGATTTGAGGGTAAATAGAGCTAAAAAAAAACTTGGGTGCGGAGTCTGTAGAGAAATGGGTCTACTGGAGACAAACTACATCTGCATGAAAGTAGGGAAATGTTCTAAAGGGCTTGGTACACGCAAAACAGGAAGTTGAGCCCTTTCACGTTGAGTGACAAAATAGTGGTAGGAGCCATGGGTAAATGGCAAAGGAGAGGAAAAATCTATCCACAAGATAGAAAAGAAGCTAAAAAAAAAGGGGGGGAGTGAGGTCTGGAGAAAGTCGGGGAAGGAGAGGAGGTGGGGGGCGGTGCTGGTGCATGGGGCCTAAGGGCCACCAAAAATTAAAAACTGTAAAGGCAAAGGGTTGTAATGGGAATAATCAATGTCCAACTAGCAATGTGAAATATGTACCATCACATCTAATACCAATAAATATCGGGAGTCAGGATAGAGAGTGTACTAACGGAGGGCACAGTAACAGCCTCCCTAAAAGAGGCTGGTAAAGTAGTAAATATAAGGCTGTGAACAAGGCTGCTTCTAAGCCGAAACATGTGAGCCATTTTATGTTATTTGCTGTATCGTGATGGAATAAAAAGAAGATTGAACCGATGTCCAGCAGTGCCGGCTAATTTTTCTCTATTATGGATATAGTGCCCTTAAAAATTTGATATGCTGCAGATTGCTGTGATTTGTATTGCTGTGGAGCTCTGTGATACACAGTGTGTCACAGAGCTCTACAGCATTATAACTCTGAGTTGTATGTACATAAAAGCTATTTTACTGATTTAGGTATAAGTTCATGCCAACTGTACTGATTTTTTTTTTTTTTGTGATACAGGCCCAATTTTGTTCAATCGTAATCTAGCAGCTCCCATACAAGAGTTGAAGAACAGCCAGTTCGTGGGCATAATGATGACTGCTATTACATAAAAAGTCCCTAATAATAAAATTATTTTCTCTCCCCATTGGGATAGAGCCAACATTTCCATCTTTTGAGTTTGAACAATTATTGCACCATTCAAACTAGTGGCCTTCTGCCTCACTGAAAGAAAATGTATGGGTTTACTCACTCTTTAATGCAACTAAGCATCTCCCTATGAGCTTGCATTTTAAATTAATAACTGTGTTATTTTATTATGTTGACAATTATCCATTCAACAAACATGTCCAGTGACTGGTTATCACAAGTATACAGGTGAAATAGCAAGTGATTGGGGGGGGGGGGGGGTAATGTAGCATGTGATTTGTTCTGATACGCAATGGCATAGTCTTTTTTTTTTTTCTTGGACAACAGTATGCAGCAGCCATGTCTGGTGGAAAGAAACACATGAAACACATACGTCTTTCTGGTGCACAATATGCAAAGATTAAAGCAAAAAGGAGGCTTTTTTATATTAAAGCAGAAAGGAGCCATGCTAAAATTTATTAACCCCTTCCTTACCGGGCCATTTCTGACACTCCTTTCCTACATGTAAAAATCATCATTTTTTTGCTAGAAAAATACTCAGAACCCCCAAACATTATATATGTTTTTTTAGCAGGTACTCTAGGGAATAAAATGGCAATCATTGCAATTTTTTATATCACATGATATTTGCGCAGGAATTTTTCAAACGCGTTTTTTTTGGAAAAGAAACAGTTTAGTGAATTAAAAAAATACAAAACAGTAAAGTTAGCCCAATTTTTTTATATGTTATAAAAGAGGATGTTACGCCGAGTAAATTGATACCCAACATGTCATGCTTTAACATTGCTAACACTCGTGAAATTGCGCCAAACTTTGGTACTTAAAAATCTCCATAGGCGACGCTTTAAAATTTTTTACAGGTTACATGTTTAGAGTTACAGAGGAGGTCTAGTGCTAGAAGTATTGCTCTTGCTCTAACGTACGGGGCGATACCTCACATGTGTGGTTTGAACACCGGTTACATATGTGGGCGGGGCTTACGTATGCGTTCGCTTCTGCGTGCGAGCTCGCGGGGACGGGGGGACTTTAATTTTTTTTTTTTTGTTATTATTCATTTTACTTTGATTTTTTTATTTTTACACTGTGTCTTTAATTTTTTTTTTTTTGATCACTTTTATTCCTATTACAAGGAATGTAAACATCCCTTGTAATAGGAATGGTGCGTGACAGGTACTGTGTAGAGAGGTATTTCTCATGGACAGTGCGTGGTAAGGATAATGTTCCCTACAAATGTAAGGAACATTATCCTTATTTT
>BLSH010436776.1:1150931-1161398 GCA_018402905.1 Glandirana rugosa
CCTCCAGAGCGACAAGGTATTAGGACCCGTGTTACCCCCTAGCGCCAAAGTGATCTTTAGAGGGGCTCCCTCTTTAAGACATAAAATAGCTCCAAATGTTACCGAGCCCCCCCGCAAAATATGTTTCTTCCAGGATATGAAAGGTTTTTATCCCTGCCGGAGATGCAGAGTCTGTAAACTAAATCGGAATAAGAACCGTAAGATTACAGAATACACCTCCACCGTAACAAAAATGGTCTATCCCATCAAGTGTTTTTCCACTTGCGGCACCAAAAACGTGGTCTATCTGCTGACTTGCCCTTGTGGTAAACAATATGTGGGAAGAACCACAAGGACTTTCTCGATTAGGGTTAACGAGCATATCACAAATATCATCAAGGGCAAGTCTAACCACAGCGTACCGAAACACTACCATAAAGTCCATGACAGGAACCCAAAAGGAACAACCTTTACGGTGATTGACCGCTTCATTCCACCCTGGAGGGGAGGTGATTATACTAGAGGGGTCTCCCAGCAAGAAGTGTACTGGATCTTTCAATTAAAGAGTTATATTCCCCATGGTTTAAACATCGCCCGCTGTCCAGCCTGATGTCCCAGTGCCCGCTGTCCAGCCTGATGTCCCAGTGCCCGCTGTCCAGCCTGATGATCTGGTACCCGCTGTCCAGTCTGATGTCCCGGTGCCCGCTGTCCAGTCTGACGATCCGGTGCCCGCTGTCCAGCCTGACGTTCCGGTGCCCGCTATCCAGCCTGATGTCCCAGTGCCCGCTGTCCAGCCTGATGTCCCAGTGCCTGCTGTCCAGCCTGATGTCCCAGCGCCCGCTGTCCAGCCTGATGTCCCGGTGCCCGCTGTCCAGTCTGATGTCCCGGTGCCCGCTGTCCAGTCTGACGATCCGGTGCCCGCTGTCCAGCCTGACGTTCCGGTGCCCGCTATCCAGCCTGACGTCCCAGTGCCCGCTATCCAGCCTGACGTCCCAGTGCCCGCTGTCCAGCCTGATGTCCCAGCGCCCGCTGTCCAGCCTGATGTCCCAGCGCCCGCTGTCCAGCCTGCAATTGCAATTGCAATTGCAGCCTGCATTTTAGCAATTGGTATATGAAAATTAATCTCTATGAATTTTGTATATATTGATTCAGAAATTGTCTGTTTTTTATATTTGTTAGTGTATTATGATGATTATGATTTCATTATGATCTTTTAATGTAATATTATTTAATGAGGAATCATGGAGCCTATATACGAATATGCCTGGAATACCCAAGTTTGGAGTGGTCAGATTGGTGTGATGTCTCGCCAGAGACAAGCACAAATTACCTTTACCAGGTAATCTCCAGTTTTGCAACCCAGGGAGTTGTAGGAGTTAATGATTTTAATTTGCTTGAGAAGAGGAATGGAGTCAGCTCCCTGCGATCTGTGGAAGCCATGATCATGCACTGCTGTACTATAACACAGTGATTGCAAGGGGGCTGTATCCGCCCTGTTGAGTTTCCATATTAGTCCAGAATGCTACACCGTCAGGTCACACCCTCAGTGGAAGTCGGAATGACAAAACGGGTCAGTTGTGACCTAGCGGCGCCTGGAAGTGAAGAATTTCACAAACGGAATGAAGCACCCTGAACCCTATTCTGAGCGGTAGCTGGAGTTAGACACTCTACTATCATCTAAAATTGACAAGTCCCTTAGATGTAGATGGTCGAAGGCTAAATTCCTTCTATATGGTAATGCAGCTTCTTCGATGTTTGCCCACAAGCTCAACCAATCCATACACCCCCCTCACTTATACAAATTAAATAATCCCCTGGTAACATTGTGTCACATCCTAAAGATGTCCTCAATATTTTTTAACAATTTTATTCAAAGCTATTGGCAAATCCTACCTCTACGCCCTCCCAAGAATCACAGGACTGGCTAGCCTCCCTTCCACTCCCTACCTTAACAACTGAGCAAACTGAATCCCTTAATCCCCCCCTTTAATTAGGAGGAGATACTGAGGATTATTAGATCTTTAAAGCGCTCGGTTGCACCGGGCCCTGGCGGTTTTACTGCTAGCTATTACAAATATTATGCCCAGATACTAGTACCGCGTCTGACTATGTTTAATAGAATTTTAAATGGTGGTCAATTCCCAACTGGAATGACCCTAGCAAATATGCCCTTGCTCCCGAAACCCTTTAAGGACCATTTACTTCCCCAGAATTACAGACCGATCTTGGTCATTAATAATGACCTAAATTTTTTTAGCCGCGCTTTAGCAGATAGATTGGCTGCTATTATTGAAACCCTGACTTTGGCCGATCAATCCAGATTCATTCCTAACAGACCTTTTACAGACAATATACGCTTGACCCTGAATGTTATACAGGATGCCAACCTACATGCAAAACAAGTGATGTTACTTAGCTTAGACATTAATAAGGCCTTTTATAGCCTGCTGTGGCCTTACTTATTCACCACCCTGCAACGGATGGGCTTTGGAAGGGAGTTCTTGGAGGGGATTCATGCTCTATACTCAGCCCCTAAAACTAGAATTAGGTTAAAGGGCAGCAATTCAGACTTTTTTCCACGGGGCAGGGTACTCGTCAGGGTTTCCCCCTATCCCCTCTCTTATTTGCTCTTGCATTAGAGCCTCTAGCGATAGCGGTTAGAAACCATCTAGACATCACTGGATATAGCTCTAATACATCTCATTTCAAATTAGGCATGTACGCAGATGATGTAATGCTTTTTTTGACTAACCTACAAGTTTCATTACAAATTTATTCTCACTACTTTCAATATTTGTTGAGGTATCTAGTCTATCAGTCAATATTAATAAATCCTTAGCCATGCCAATCAACATGCCCCCCTCCCAGTGTGAGGCTCTTCGCAGCTCGTTTCTCTTTCAGTGGACCACTGATAAGATACCATATCTTGATGTTTATCTAACACCCCGGTTCTCCTCCATCTTTACAAATTATCTTCCTTGTGTTTCCAGACTCCGTAATCTACTCAAAACTTGGCGCTCCTACCCGATATCGTTTCTTGCGAGAGTCACAGCAATAAAAATCAATCTGCTGCCCAAAATTCTTTATCTATTTAGATCCTTACCAATTAATGTCCCAAGGCCATTTATTGATAATCTACAACAAGCAAATCAATGGATTCATCTGGTATAATAAGCAGATTTGCTAGACCGATCTTATATAAATCTCAAACAAATGGTGGGCTCGGTGTACCTAACTACTGGCAATATTTTATAGCAGCTCGTCTTGCACAAAACACCCAATGGAACATTCCCAACTCAAAGGTCCCCTGGGTGAGATTTGAAACCGATTCCATCCGGCCTTATTTATTGACATACTTTCTATGGTCAGGCTCTATCCCTAGTGCTAAACTGGATCCTCTCAACACAAAAGTGTCACACTCCCTGTCATTATGGCAGAGATATACAAATAAACTTAATTTAATTTCTCAAGCCCCTCAATGCATCCTTTATGGGTGATCCAGCATTTGCACCGGCCTTTAACCACCCAGAAAGTTTTAACTCATTGGAATCTCTAAAGGATCTTCAAAAGCATGAACATTTTGTCACCTTTGACTACTTAGGCACACCGAAGCATATCCCGCTTCGTGAATTTCATTGCTATGCACAGATTAGACATTTTTATAGTACCCACTACAGCCTTTGATGTGACTCTCCTAGGGGTAGGGGCCTCATCTCAGGTATCTATAAAAATAATGTGGCTTCTTGCTTCCCGACCCCTCCCTCTTGTATGAGAAAATGGAAAATTGACTGTGATACACATTTCTCCCCTGAAGATTGGGACATCATGATTAACAACCTAAGAAAGAGCACCAAATCAATCATGGTCAGGGAAACAGCCTTCAAGGTCTTGACCAGGTGGTATTACACCCAATGTGCCTATTAGGGGCTCCCATCCTGGGGGGTGGTCCGGAGGGAGGAGAGATTGATCCATACCATTTGTGTGGCCACATTGTGGGCCATAGCCCTACATTGGAAAGCTCCATCGGTCCCACTTTCCACAGTTATGAACAGAATTGACAGTGTGATGCTAATGAAGAGGATTCTATATACCCTATCTGTTTGAACGTAAATGGGATCCTTGAAAATCACATAAACATCTATTGTTAACTTAACATTGTATCACTTGACAAGGTATAATGTGCTTACCATCCTCGGTTACGTTGGTTATTAAACCTGGTTTTTGTATCTTGTTACCCCTTATGATGCATGTATAGAAACTTCTTGGTACTAATGCTTCCATTCTGTGTTATATTTTTTTATTATTATGTAACATGTTTTATATTGTATATTGACTATACCTCAATAAAACAACAGTTTGTAAACAAAAAAGTTATTATAGTTAGTTATTATTTCATATTTTCGAATCTTCGGGTTTTTGAATTACTGAATTTCCATATTTTCGACTATTCGAATTTACGAATATTCAGAAAAATTCGCTAAAATGGATTTTCGTTAATTCGGATACTTCCAAATTAACGAATTTGTCAAAAGTCGTTAAAAAACTAATTCAGAAACAAAACGAATTGCACATGTCTAATACTCTGACCTTATCCAAATGTGCCAGAAAGTCGCTCCAAAACTACAGGCTCTAAGTGATTTTTTCCCAGAATCATAATATTGTTATGAAACCAGCTGATAAGGGTGGTGGCATCATAGTTCAGGAAAAGTCAAATTATGTATGAGGCATATCGTCTTTGATAAGACATCAGTACATATAAAATATTGCCACAAGGCCCTTTACCAGTTTTCCTTACAGGACAGACACCTTGTCTCTGTTACTCTTGAGGGAGGAGCTACTAGTAAGAGAGAGGTGGCCTTCCTCAAAGAATTTTACAGGTCAACCGATTTTCACCAACTTCCAAAAATTCCAAAGGGCCAGTGTAGTCCTCCAGGACACCCAATAATTGAAAAGAATTACAAGTGTTTTTGCATTATATATAGACCAGTTCCTACAACCTTTAGTCCAAGCTTTATCCTCTAATATTTGGGATGGGATCCACCTTCTTCAATCATTATGATCTTAGTCATGGGTGTCTTTAGATGCTAATTTCCTTTATACATCCATACCCATTAGGTGGGTATTCAGGCAAAACAACATTTTTTATCAGAAGATCCATTGATTAACCCCAGAAAGGCCAGTTTATCACTGAATCCACAAAGTTTTATTTATAGCACAATTATTTTCAGTTTGATGGGGACTATTTGCAGATAAATGGCACAGCTATGGGGCAAATTTTACCCCAGCTATGCCAATTTCTCTATGGGGTTATGGGAGTCTCACTTCATCTGTCGCAATAATCCATTCGTTGCTAATATCGCATTTTATGATCAGAATATTAGACAACATGGTGGCCATCTGGGATGGCCTTGAGTCTTTGGTCACCGAGTTTGTTGCTTACTGCAACACCAATGACTATGGGCTGACATTCAGGTCTGTCCAGGATTAGGACATCTTGGAGCTCGGATCTCCGCTCTCTCCCCTTTCAACTTCAAGCAGCTTCCCGTTCCATGGATGTGCAGCATCTAAGCATTTCCCATGACTCCTCGACTGTGGATTTGCTTGGGGAGAAAGTGTGTCAGCAAGGATCCCTGAGGCAGGATTCATTGATTCATGTATGGGATCGGCATCACAAGGAGACAAGACTTCTGCTGAAGAGGACCAAGAAGCTCCGGAGGCCTTATTCCCCATCCAGACCAGATTTTGTACCAATTCCAGGACCTGTTGCCTCAGCTGGCAGATCTGGCACTGCTGCTTCTCCACATGCATCTCAACACTTGTGTACTGTTGTCTAGGTACTGTTGTATTATCTCCTCCTCCTGTGCGGACTGGGGAGCTGTCTAGGGCTGTCAGTTTTTATCTAACTTAGTGGATGCTGCTGTGGTGAGCACTGCTGTTAATTCTTCTGCTTCCCCAGCTGTTGTATGGCCTTCACCATCTGTACATTCATCTGCCTCTGTAGTTCCCAGTACTAACTCCTTACAGGTTCCCCTGTCTGCTCTGAATTCTTTTATAAAGAGGCTTTAACTTGTGATTTTTCCCCTCTGGGATCCATCTTCCAGTCTCTGTAAAAGAAAAAATTTGGAAGGGGGGTATATGGATCTGCTGTGCTTGTTACACAATTAAAAATAGCTTCTAGTTAAAGAAGGGAAAGAGTCAGAGAAGTCTAGGAGATGGCCTGTGGTTAGGTCATTTAATGATTGGCTGCAGGCTTTTTGCATCTTTTGTAGTGTTTTGGGTGCTTTATGTTCTGGTCTTTTTCAGAGCCTGGCTAATATGTGGGAAGCTTACAAAGCTGGTGGGTTATCATGGTTTTTCTATGATGACTCTTACCAACAGAAATTAGCTGTTCACTGCCAGATGTGTTGTGGCTATAAGGATGTGGGGCTATGGCTAACACTTATGCTCCCTCTGTGACAGTCCTCGTCTAGGTTTTCTTTTTTTGTCTCTTCCTCTGCTTCTTCTACTGCTTTTCATTTAAATACTGTCATGAGTGTTCCTTTTGTTGCACCTCTGGTGTGGTAAACAAGGAGATTTTTCTCAAAAAGCTCTGATGCCAGGGAGCCTGGTAAAAAAGTGGCCCTGGCTAGAGACATTCTCAAATCTTTGGATTAGAACATTTTTTTGTATCGATTTTATCTTCCTCCATTTGATGGTATGGGCTGTCCCAGGGTTGACAATATAAAATCTGTTGAGGCTGTGCCAAATGTTGTCTAAAATCTAGAAGGAGATCACTAAGGGTAGGATCGTAGACCTGTTTTGCTCCTCATTTGGCTAATTTCCATTTACCGCCCCTGGGTGTTGTTCCTAAGAAGGAAGTAAATAAGTAAAGAGCCATTCATCATCTTTCTTTGCTTAAGAGTTCCTCTATAAATTATCATATTGATGCCAGTGACTCCTCTGTGTCCTATACATCCTTTCAACAGGTTTTGTCAGTGGTCAGGTTTAAGGCTGACATTGAATCTGCATTTTGAATACTCCCTATTTGGCCAGGTGCTTTAATTCACTTGGTTTTCAGTTTGATGGTTATTTTTATTTTGGCCTTTGCCTTCCTATGGGGTGCTCACTGTCTTGCCTTGATTTTAAATCTGTAGAATATGTTCATGTTGTATTTACATAGCTGTGTTAGGTCTGGGGGTGGGAACAGGAAGTTATGAAGTGAAACTAGAAGAAACAGTCTTTTCATGCGCCTCTCTCCTGACTGGAATAAACAAGCCAGTCAGAAGATTCATCTGACTATTCATCATTGCTTCCACAAAATCTTTCTCCTGTTTTTTGGAATGGATAGTTAAACAGTAGTACCCTGGAGGAGGTATAGTTCACTATCTTGATGACTTTTTGTTTAATTGTCGTTGTGATTCTTCTACTAGTACTACCGTACTAGCGGAACAAAAATCGGACGTTGCGTTGTCGTACGACAAAAAATTACTAGTCTGCACATCCAGCTTTTACTTTCAATAGATTTTTATTACATTTTAAAGAGAATACAAAGAAAGTTACTAATTTTGCAGCTTGAGAGGCCAATACAATACAATATACATCAAATCAGATGATAGAGATGATGAGAACATGCTCTCAATGGAACCTAAGCTTGAACAGCTCATTATGAGTTTAGTTGAAGATATTAGTAGGGATGGTGCCCGGACACCCCAACTGGGATCAAAACTGTGCCCTGGGCTTTTAGGAGTTCGTACCTTTCTGTCTCACTGAGGCATGTTCCTGAGCAGCTATGTAACTAAGGTGTTATAGAAGGGTTAATACAAGGATAAAGTAAGGCTTTTAAAGAAAGACTAGGGAAGAGGGGAGAGAAAGAAAGGAAGATAGGAGAGGTAGGTGGGGTGCAATAGTGAGCTGGTGCTACATGTATATATGCGATGTAGTGGAGTTTCTTGGTACGGTGCTGGTAGACTGTTGCTTAAGAGATCCTGAGGTTCCATTGCCTGGTTCAGGTGGTAGGAGTGAAGCCAGGTCGTGGGGTTTGAGAGTTATCCAAAAAGAGCCAAAGGGCGTCATATTTGGAGGGAGCACTGTGGATGTGTAACTCACAGGTGCCAGTCTCTTAGAAATGTTTCTTGTTTGAGGTGGGCTTTTGCAAAGGAGTATTCTTATTGAGCGTGATCGTTGAGAATGTGAATCACCTCCTTGAGGGTTGGTGGGGTAGGGGTTTTCAATTTGCGGGATATGGATAGTCTTGTTGCTATGAAGAGATGAGTGAGAATGGTGTGGTAGTTTTGTGGCCAGGAGTCCATGCCTATGCCTAGCAAGGCTATTTTAGGATCTGGAGGTAGATTCTGATCGATAATTGTGGATATCATTATGAAGGGTTGATTCCATAGGGGTTGGATAATAGGGCATTGCCACCAGATGTGGTAGAGTGAACCAGGAAGGTTGCAGTTCCTCCAGCATAAGGGAGATTGGTTAGAGTAGATTTTTGCTAGTTTCTGTGGAGTGGGGTACCAGTGTTAGGAGAGCTTTTGTGTAGTTTCCCAGTGCAGGATACATTTGGAGTGTTTCCATGGGAGGGATTGCGCTGTTAGCCATTGTTCAGGAGTCGATGAGAAAGATAATGTCTCTTCCCAGTTTAGAAGTGGTTTTGGTTCCTCTATTTGAATTGGGGTAGAAAGGGAGAGATAAAGAAGTCCTAGTCCCTTATGTACTTTTGGAGGTGAGCACATTATGTCTAGGATGGGCTTCAAAGAGTCTGAGTTGCTGATCTGAATGTCTTTTAAGGCATGTCGGATTTCTAGATATTTATAAAATGAGGTGCGTGGTATTTGAAAGGAAGAGTGCAGTTGTCCTACTTTAGTGATTCCGGCTGTTTCCCATTTTTGGAGGTGTAGGTCTGGTATTAGTATTCCTAAGGAAGATATTGGGATATTGTCCAGAGTTTTAGGGGATAAGTAAGTTGCGCTGTTCCTTACTGAGGACCATACCTTATGTATTGCGTTAATGGTGTCTAAGAAGTGTCTCTGAGGGTGCGGCCGGAGGATCAAGGCCCCTAGGTAGGATTTCAGATCATGTTGTAGGGTCTCTGTCAATTTGATGATTAGTTGGAAAGGAGTTGGGGGTCCACCATGCTCGAGTATAATTTAGTATATTAGCTTTGTAATATAAATGGGTTCGGGCCACCCATTCCATTGAGTTTGATAGGGCAAAGGAGGTATGCCGTTTTGAAACTGGGGCGTTTCCCTTGCCAGATCAGGTTATTGATGATAGTTTGCAGTTTCTTTAAGTGGGTTGAGAGAAAAGGTACGGGGAGAGCTCGAAAAAGGTACAGGATATGAGGAAGTATAAACATCTTGGGTAAGGCTATGCGACCTGCCCATGAGGCTGACAACTTCTGAAGTTAGGAGGAGAGAGTGGTGATTTTTGATATCAACGTGTTGAGATTGGTGTGCAACATTTTAGAACTAGGAGAGGTCAATTGGATCCCTAGATATTGAAGGGAAGCTGATGGAGCCCACGAGAAAGGGGCAAGCCCTGTGATGAGGGGTTAGGTTGATGGGGAGCATTTGACATTTGTTGTGGTTTAGTTTGTAAAGAGAGAGTGTCCAAACTATTCTAAAAGTTGGGTCAAGGAAGGTAGAGAATAGAGGGGGTCTGTGAGGAAAATTATCACGTCATCTGCGTATAAGCCTATTTTATGATGGGTATTTCCAACTTGTATGCCAGTGATTAAAGAGTTGGATCGGATGTGCTCCACCAGGGGTTCCATGATCAGGGAGAATATAATTGGTGAGAGGGGGCAACCCTGCCTCATCCCGTTGGTGATGGGGAAGGAGGGTGAAAGGAAGCCTGAGGTCCATACTTCAGCTGTGGGGCATGTGTATAGGGCTGTGATAGCCGATAAGATCCGTCCCTGGAAGCCATACCTTCGCAGCACCTCGGTCATGTACATCCAGTGGACTCTGTCAAATGCTTTCTCAGCATCAAGAGAGATTATTATGGCAGGAATTGAATGACGGGTGCCATAGGAGGCCTGGCGGCCAGGGATGAACCGCACCTGGTCAAGGTGTATGAGAAGGGGGGTATATTGAGAGATCCTGTTGGCTAATATTTTGGCGAAGAGTTTGGTGTCTGAATTGAGCAGGGATATGGGGCGGTAATTCGCTGGGATGTCAGGGGCTTTGCCCGGCTTGGGAATGGTAACTATAGTGGATTCTAAGAATTCTTGGGGGCAGGTGCCTGTGTCCATGATTTTGTTAAACATATTTGTTGATAAAGGCTATGCTACCATCATCACTTCCTCAGGCCTGACACCCCCCCCCCCTCCCTTTTCTTATTTTTCTTCTCCTTTACACCCGAATCTACGTCATCTGAAACCAAGGATGAGCACACTTCTATACAACTATATGGACTACGCGAGCCCCCCCCCCCTCCCTCCCCTCACACCGCCCGGTATATCAACATATCTTCACACGAGTAGGAACCAAAGTCTACTGCATCTAA
>BLSH010436776.1:1180608-1198607 GCA_018402905.1 Glandirana rugosa
CTTAATAACACATATTGCTACGGTGCAGACGACAATATTCATTCTAAACAAGTAGAGATAGTTTGCACTAACATCTGTTACGGAAGTCCTCCAGAAATCATAGATCTAAAAGATACTAAAGACCTCCTGAAGGCATTGTCTACAATCACGTTTGATAGAGATGAACAAATCTTACTTATAACAGCAGACGTGGCATCGTTATACACAATAATTCAACATGAGGATGCCATCCTGGCTCTTAACTGGGCTTTGAGCAAACGGGATGACATCACACATGCTCAAAAAAAGATTTCTGGGAAAGGCCCTTGACTATTGTGTATCTCATAACTATTTCTGGTATAATAATTCCTTCTATACCCAGCAGGTTGGCGTTGCTATGGGGGCCAAGTTTGCCCCCAGCATCGCCAACCTGTGCATGGCAGAATGGGAGGACAAGGTGATTTATGCAACACCTAGACCACAGATTATATTTTATCTTCGCTACATAGATGACTTAATATTGATTTGGAGGGGACCGAAGGATGAGGCTGAGGACTTCATGATCGCTCTCAATTCTAATAATAAGAATATAAAATTGGATTACACTATTAGTGATTCCTCCATCAATTACTTGGATGTTACCATAGAGAGACGGGATAAATACCTTAAAACAATAGCTTATTTCAAACCAACAGACCGTAATAGCTATTTGTCCATCAGAAGCGGTCACCACCCAACTTGGATCAGAAACATACCTAAGGGTCAGTTTCTGAGAATCAGAAGAAATTGTAGCGATTTAAGTGATCAAACACAATCAACAATTTTAAGAACGAAGTTTGAACAAAAAGGTTATCAACCAGCAGGCCTAAATAAACTAATAGATGAAGTAGCAAACCTACCAAGGGATGATCTATTAAAGGATAAGGAACAAGCAACTATACAGAATACACACCAATTCAAATTTCTGTCAGACTTCCATACCCAGTACAGGGAGGTGGAGATGATTATCTCTAGACATTGGCATATACTTCAAATGGACCGCCATTTGGGCCCCCTTTTGAAGGATAGGCCACAATTCATCTATAGAAGAGCTCCGTCCTTTGGTGACCACATAGTGAGGAAAACCTTGGATGCACCAGGGCGACAGAAATTTCCTAGCAGTAGAAACATTTTTTTTCCATGCAAAACATGTAAGGCCTGTAGATGGACTGGGGGACACAATAAAATATGTACACAATTTAACAATTCGGAAGGCAAAACCTTCAAAATAAGGGACTTTATAACATGTCATACGACCCACGTGGTGTACCTCCTGTGGTGCCCATGCGGGCTCTGCTACATAGGCCGAACCAAAAGGAAGCTAGGGGTCCGCATTGGGGAATACCTGGCCAATATTAAAAAGGGCTTTAAGGAACATAACGTGTCCCTCCGCTTCAGAGAAAAGCATAACAGAGACCCTACATTAGCTCGGTTCTGTGGTATTGAAACTATTTACCCTCTGTGGAGAGGTTCCAATCGAGTTAGGGACCTCTCCCAGAGGGAGACATATTGGATATACCTCATGGAGAGTCTTCACCCCCATGGACTCAACATAGAACTAGATATTAATGCCTTTATAAGTGACACCTAATTTGAAATTCTAGTTGAATAGAATTAACTACAGCATGGGCGGCTGGTTGGCCTTTTTAGGCTACTCAGCATGGGTGAGGTATAGAGGGAATCCCCTCAGACATTACCCTTAGGAAAGGAGCCCTAATAAGCAGAGTGCGTGACCCTTGAGGGGACCCATTATACTAAGATATGGGCAAGTCAGAGGTCAAGATGTATACCCCCAAAAATTACTCTTTGTGTGGGATCACCTAATGAGTTAGGAACCCTGACAGTCTAAATAGATATCACTAACACCATAGGAGCCCCAAAACCAGGTTGGAAGAATTATATAATATAAAATACTGACCTATTATGCAGACCTGAGAAATAGCTGATAATAATTTAACAGTTAAAACAGATGACCCATAAAGGATTTTATTTAGGGACACAGCAGTTAAACAAGATGTCCTTTTAGATGATGCTGTATTTTATTGGTTTATATTCTATGAGGTTTATATTAATAAAGATTATGTAACAGAGTATGCAGAAATTAATATCTATGTACACGTCGACGCTGATCCGCCATGGTCAATAGAATACACTTAACAGACTTGTTTGAAATTCGTGACTATGGGGGGGCAGGTATAAAAATGATGCCGTCAGTCCGTGCAGCCAATCACCAGCAGAAGTCTCTTATGACGAAACGCGTCGTGATTGGACTGCACGGCATCAGTCTACAGTGGACGTCTGTCGTCCCTCGCCTCTCTGCTGGCCGGAGAGTTCCAGGGATCGGAGACACCAACGTCCGGATCAGGTGAGAGACAGGACCGCGGCAGGTCGGCGCCCGCATCCAAGGACATTCCATTTGTCCAAGCGTGTTATGACTTTTATCTGGTAAGAGTGCAGTAACCAGTTATGGGTTTTTAATGTAAAGCTATATGGATTAATTAAAGTTGTTTTAAACGTTATCACGCTATGCGAGTCTCTATCTGCTTATCCCCTATCTTCCGGGCTTATTGCTGGGATATGCAGAGGAAAGACTCCTGTGGATCACAGTGCCAGTGATTACAGTGCAAGTGAGCACATAAGCGCTTTCAGCGAGTGCATGAAGAGTGCCTAGCCACAATATAGGGTAAGGGTCCATCTATTCACTATCCGAGCACCTGCATGCAATTTCACGGGGTGAAAAGTAAAGGACAGAATATTTGGCATCAGATGATATACCTTTACTAAAGGAGAAAAGGATATATGCTATTTGAAGAGTGTTTCCTTCATGGGCACCCACTGTTCTTTTGACTGGACTCTTTGCTCATTTGTTTCTGTTTATGATTTCATTTTATATCTGTATGTGGTCCCTTTTGGTTAACAATTATCTTTGCGCAAGGGTTAATACCCCGGTGAGACATCACATTTCCTAGCGCCGCTTATGCCTTTATATGTGCATTTTCAGTTTGTATTTTTATATTTTGTTAAGTGGCTGCTGCAGTAGTATTTCAGTAGGTAGTTTTCAGCTAATTGAACATAGGCGCGGACTGTGGACACCTATTAAGGGCAGGATTACATTTAGGTTTCACCTGTGACATTTTCAAGAAGAAAAGAAAAACTTCTTTCAAAAAAGAAAAAATCGTGGAACCACAGGTCCCAGCATGGGGCCTGTCCAACTCCTTGCACTAGGCAGAAAAAGACTGAAGGCTGAGCTGGCTGGTGGGGAGTTATACCAAGGAGGACCGCCCTCTGGGAGGGGCTGGGTCTGCTTTTAGCTGAACTGAAGTTCTGCCTAGTCCACTACTAGTGAAAGGTGGCATAAGCCAGGCGTGATGAAGAGATGCTGCATCTGTCAATGAACGAAAGAGAAATAAAGTTACATTAAAGGAAGTACAGTCACTATTAGGGTCACTGGCATTTGCTACTAGATTTTTACCAATGGGTAGGGTTTTTTCTAAGCGCTTTCATGCATCAATTTCCGGTTTAAAAAACCCCAGTTCCCATGTCAGAGTAACTTCAGATATGAACTTAATGGTTTGGTTTAAATTCTTAGACAATTTCAATTGGAATGCAGTATGGCAACAAGAATTTGTTTTAGGCAGTGTGAATTCCAGCTCCGATCTGTGTGAGAAGAAGAAGAACCACTGTTCAGGGGCTTGTCTCCGTTTTCACACCACATCAGCTCACCGGGGAGGGGGGGGATGTAGAGAGTAGGGGGAAAGAATCCCTGTTCAATGCGGAACACATCTGCGAATTAGATGTGTTCCCATTCTACAAAATGGGGATGTAATTCGCACCAAACTGCACAGAAAACGCACACATTTTCTGTGAAATTCGGGCTGTGAATGCACTGCACATATGTGAACTGGACACATTGAAAACAACATGTTTTAAAGTGTCCTGCGAATTGCATGCGGTGTAAGCTGCATTCAGTTCGCATAGGTGTGAACCCAGCCTGAGACAGCAATTTTTGTCTATTCACAGATTCGGCAGCTTTGGTGGGATTTGGTACAATTTGGAGGACACATTGGGCTCTGAGTTATGGCCAAAACAATAGTTTAAAAATGGCCATTGTAAGAATATTGTATTGCTAGTTATTTCCTATTATTGTGTCCTTGTAATTATGGGGCCAGCAATCTGCAAATAGAAGGATTCTATTCAGTACAGACAATAGAGGTGTTTAATTTGCAATAAATTGCCTGTCCTCAAAATCCCTGCCAGTAATTTGTTTATTGCGTTATATGGCTTCTCAATGTCTTAGTTTTAAAATTTGTGTTAAGGCTAAATATATACCTGGAAAATTAAATATAATGGCGGATGCTCTCTTTATCGTTGACAGATGCAGTGTTTTTCCCAGTTATTGCCCAGTGGGCACTGGTCAGGCAAGCTATGCCCTCAGAATTTATGGGATTTGATCTAGCTTATGAGCACATTCAGCATTCGTTAGCTCCATCAACATGGAATAATTATTCCTATGCCTGGCTTTTATGGAGGCCATATTTGGTGTCTTTAAACACGCAACCATTGGAATTTTCAGAACATTTAATATTAGGTTTTCTAAATTTTCTGATGAGCAAACTCTACTCGTGGTCACACATCAATAAATTGTTGGGGGGTATTATTTTTGTTGAAATTGAACAATTTGCCAAGCTGCTTGAGTTTTTTCATGGTGCGGCAAGCATTGAAAGGGTATCGCAAAGTCGATTTTACAGCTGATAGTAGAAAATCTATTATACTTTGCTTATGTTAAAGCAGTTATGTCAGATTATGCTGTTCATATGCTTTTCTGATTATGAGGCAGCATTTTTCATTAACTTTTTTCATTGCTTATGGATATCAGAAGTTTTACCATCTTCTAAACATAGAGACACAGGTATTCTGTTACATAATTTAAAAATATTTGAGTCTTTTTATACCAAATTGTAAAACTAATATATTAGGCAAAGGGCATTGGTTGAGTCAAAATAGTTGTACAGAGGATTCCATATGCCCAGTTTGCGGTGTACAATATTATTTGTTAAAAAGGCCTAATGCAAATAATAATTTATTAATTCATATGGATGGAACACCTATAACCAAATATCAGTTTTCCAGTCTAAGAAATGTCTAAATGCTTTAAAAATTCATGATATGCTTTTTTCATCACATTCTTTTTGCATTGGGGCAGCAACTGATGCTGCCCAAATAGGTCTCAGCAAGAGCGGAATCAAGAACGCAGGTAGGTGGAGGTCGAGTGCTTACAAACTGCACATTGGTCCTAAGACTATTTGATTTTTTACAGGAGTACAAGTTATATGGATCCTGGGCCATTCATTTGTTTTCTGGGCACAGAAAAGGGCTGCGTCAAGGATTTATGGCGAGAATTTAGGTTTAGATCCTACCAAGTTTAAAGTTTTTTGGAGAGGATGCCGAGGTATGGTGTGGGAGAAGTTGATTTTTTAGATTGATAGATTATATATCTTGTGGCCAGCTCCTGACGTTCTGTTGATACACTTGGGGGGAAATAATATAGGCCAGATCAGAACATTGGATTTAATTGCCAACATTCAGAATACTATCTGGGTTAATAAAGCATCATCTCCGAATAAGGCGATAGTGTTTTCAGAGATCTTTCCAAGACTGCATGGGATGGAGTCTTCAGTTTTTAGAGCTTTTGAGAAGGTACGTAAGCGGGTGAATAGTGCTATCCAAAAATTTTTAGAACCTGCTATGGGAATCTCTTTCAGTCACTTGGATCTTAAAGGTGGCATACCAGGACTATATCTTGCTGATGGAATTCATTTGTCTGAAATAGGCTTGGACATTTTTAATGTGAACCTCCAGACATGCGTTGGACTGGCCGCCAGGAGGGGATAGGTGATATGTCAGATGCATTGCATCGAGCATGTCACTTGGGGACAGTTCTTTGAGCAAGTGTTAAATAAAATATTGGGCAGTTAATAAGAAAAATTCTGTGTGCAGAACTTCTGCCTTTTTTTTCATTCTTGGGTACTAGAAACCTCAAAACTATATAACCTTGTATATTTATATGATATTTAACATAAAGGGATTTGACATAAATATTTAACATAAAGTGCTCAAAGCAAGGTCCATAAAGACATGGATGAATGAGTTAGAGGAGGAGGAACTTGACTGGCCTGCAGAGTCCTGAACTTAGCCCTATAGAACACCCTTGGGATGAATTAGAGCGGAGACTGCAAGCCAGGCCTTCTCATCCAACATCAGTTCCTGAGCTCACAAATGTGCTTCTTAAAGAAAGGTCAAACATTCCCATAGACACACTCCTAAACCTCGTGGACAGCCAAAGGGTCAGCCAACTCTATATTGTACCCTACAGACTAAGACTGGATGCCATTAACTTTCATGTGCATGTAAAGGCAGGTGCCCCAATACTTTTGACAATATAGTGTACGTTTAAAGGAGATGGGCACTAAATCATCTCAGAGAGGTTATCCAGATCATCTAAAAAAGAGAGAGACTAGGTTAAGCTGACTAAACCTTAAAGGAACAAGTGGCTTTAAATGAAGATTATCATTTGTAATGCATTATCATCCATTCTCTTCCAGGATACATATTAAAAATATTGGGTAATTCTTAGAAGTAGTTATCCTATGAGTTTACTATGATTCCATTTTCTTCCCTTAGGAGAAGCTGAACTATTTATATTAGATTAGTAAGGTCTGATCAATATACCCTACTTCCCCAATTCTTACCTTTTTGGATGTGCGTCATACAGGATCATATCATTGTCTAAATAGCATAAAAGTGCAATAGCATGATGAAGAGAGTTTTAATCACCCACATAGAGGAATAAATATTAAGATTCATGATTATTATTATTATTATACCTGCTAATCTTCATTTGTAGTGTACAATTTTACAATACATCATCTACAGCATACAGTGGTAAAAGAAATGCAAGCAACAAATGTCTGAGGTCTGCATCATAGGCGCAAAATGATTGAACATGGCGCAATAGGCAGCCTACACTAACAGTATTACTATTCTCTCATATACATGTTTAAACATTTTTTTTTTATATTTTTATTATTTTTGGTCTGCAGTTTTTTTCTGCTCTATATGCTTTGTCTAACTTTTACATGACTATATAGTAATATCAATAAATTAATAAATAATATTTTCAATTAACATAATTAACTCTTTACACCCCGTGGGTCGATTCTGTCATGCAGCATAGCTTGTACACGTTGAACAGAATCTCTTCCAACATACTCCTCATATATGTGTATCCTGCACCGATCTTCACCATCCCAGTAACCAGTCACCTAATCCCAGTGACACTGATCCATATATTGCACTTGAATCCTAGGAATCACAACTCTTCATTCAACCCATGCTTATTCTTCTCCCGAGGCCTCACTCATCTTCTGTGACATACAGGCTGGGCCCCCAGGGTGCTCCATTGTGCTTATTGCAAAAAACGGTTATACAGAAAATATAACCAAGGTGCAACAAACCCAGATAAATAACAGATAGAATATAGCAATAGCAACCTTAGTAAGCACCTGCTTACACTCGTTTCCACAAACAGCTGGGGTGGTAAAATGAGATGTTTGAGCAGCCTTTTTACTTCCTTTCAACTGCACTTCTTTAGCTGAAAATGCAGTGGCCAGGTCTGTATGTTGTACATGTTGAGGCTGCAATGCTTTGATTTGCAGCCACAGCAGAAATTTCACCCATATAGCGCTGGGAGGGCACCATCCCCCTAGAATGCACCCCATTCAAGTGCACAATGCATGAATTTGGGGTACAGTAGTCCAGCATTTAGCTGGGTAAAATAGGCGGTGATGAGGTGATATACTTATTGGCATGCCTTAAACGCATGGTTGTTCAAACACGGATTGCCAAGGGTTCCAAAAAAATATTTTTGCTCAGTGCACCCAACAGTGTGTTTATCTAGAACTCTTGCAAGAAATGACTCCCCATGGAGATGGGTTGGGGGGGGGGTTATCTGGAAAATGTGAATGGCTGGCTACGCTGTATTAATGATGTAAATTTGCCAATACATCTTTTGTTGGGCAATTTCATGCCAAACTCAAACATCATGCCCAACGGCCATGTTAAATAAATGTCTGTAGTTTGCTTCCTTTAGTCTTTTTGTCCTCTGCTTTAAGGGCAGGTTCACACAATAAAAACGCTTTCCAGATGTGTTTTTGCTTACAGTTCACACCACAAAAACGGATGTTACTGTTCTAAACACAGTACAGCAACGTTGTCATGGTGCAAATGTTTGAATATACGTGTTGATCAAATGTACAATACTGCAAATGTGTGTATTTCCCTGTTTGTTGTTACCTTGAAAAACTCAATAAAAACTATTGAACAAAAAAGAAGAAAAAAAAAACAAAAAACGTCTTTTCTGCATGCACGTTCATGATGCATTTCAGTGCGTCTTTCTACTTTTCCAAGGTTTCCTATGTTTTTTCATGTAATGCATTTTGGCACATTTTTTATGAGTTCCAGTGGGTTTTTTATGCGTTCCAGTACAGTTCTGTGCAGAAACAAATGCATGTTCTACTTTTTTGCACTGGAACTGACTGCACTGGACACTGCACACTAGACTGCATCTGGTGTGAACCAGCACTCAAGGGATATATTCATTTTATGCTATTAAAAGAAAGCTTAAGCAAAGTCAAGTACTGTAAAATGTCATCTCCCATCACTGCCCACATTTGTCATTTGAAAAGTGTGGGCTCTTTGTGGTTAATGGTAAAATATCTCTGAAAACTTTATTTTGACATTGCATGCCCTGCTTCATATTGTATTTCACTCATAGTAAAGCCATGTCAAATCAAAGTATTCACTGCAAATGTATAAGGTTGTCTTATATGTTATTCCACGGTTTTTTTTTTGTTCAATATCTTTCTGGGGATAGATCATTATATATTTTATTATTATTATTTTTTCCCCCATTGGGCAATTCCTTCTTGGCCACTGCATCCTGATGCTTGAAAAAAATGGATATGTACACCAATCTGAATTGAAAGTTTTGCTGTGTTTTCTAGGCGTTTTATATACAGAGAGGACTTCTGTTGTATTTCTTTTTTTTCTTTCAATAATAGAAAAGAATGAGCGCAAATAATCTGAGCCAATCTTTTAGATTTTTGTAATAAAATGGTTAAACAGTGTTTGTTTCTTTGGATATATAAAAAAATCTAATTTAAGATAGAACATGGCATTTTCTTTAATGAATTAAAATCCCCATAATCTCAATCAAAGTAATCAATTTCAACCAATGTTGGAGGAATAATAAAATATGATTTGTTACAGAGTTCATTTTGCATCATAGTTCATAGCTTAAATGCTAAACATAAATATTGTGTTTTTTTTTTTTTTTACTTCTGAATATGCAGCTCTGACCATGTCTGTTTGTCAGAAATTTCCAAGGGGAGGGTGTTTGCAATCTAGTGCTTTTTATAAAAACTGGGCTAATTAGGTAAATTGCAAATGTATGAGATTAGTTAATTGATTAAGGTGTGTCCTTTGGTTCTGAAGTATGGGTTCTTTTCTCATGTTTTCTAAGATAGCTATTAATTTGTTTAGCTTCGTAAAAATACAAGTATTCAACAACCACACTATTGTCAGAGGAAAAGGGCGTATATGAGCACAAGTAAGATGAAGAAAGCGATGGGTGGACATGCTAATTAGGCTTAGAGATCAAAACAAATTAATAATTATCTAACACAATTTTTTTTTTGAATAAACACTGATATGCCTGAGCTTGTTTAAAAAGGAAGTAGCAACCTTAGCTCTATGTGGGGTCGATGCAAAGAACATTTTTTTTAGATTGCGTTGCTTTTTCTTTTTATGACTCACTAAAGTTGTTTGATAGCATGTTTGGATTTCGCAATTGGTATCTACACAGCTTTATGCATTCCCTGTTGCAAATTTTGCATCCCTCCCATTGTGGGAAAACGGTGTCACCAGAACAGGAAGTGTGGAGAAATCTTGCTAATGGAGTCCTGGAACGCATTTAAAATAGGTAAAATGTGCAACAGAGAGAGAGAGACAAACTAACGAAAAATTGCCCTCACTTTATATTTGATGAAAAGTGTGTCACCAAAACAGGAAACCTAGGGGAATCATACAGCAGTCAAAAATTAAAGGGGTTGTAAGCCTTAGCCACTACACCCCATCTATAAAAAAAAGATTGGAATTAGGTGTACACTTTCATAAAAAATCATTCAATAAACAGCAGGCCTTTTCATACAGTTTGAGGTTAGGTTCACACTAGTGCGATCTTAGACATCGCATGTGATTCACACCTGCACCGCAGGTGCCAATCACATGCAATGTCTGAGCAATGCGAGTTCAGCCATACAGTTCTATGGCTAACCTTGCATTCGATTCGCACAGAAAAAGGTGCATGGACTTGTTTTCTTCGCACTGGAATCAGATCGCATTGGGTATTCTCACCCATGCGATCCAATTCCTGTCCAAATCCACAGTTCACACTGCGATCTGTGAACCGATCTTGGGGTGTCATTAAAGCGGAGTTCCACCCTATTAAAAGTCAGCAGCTATAAAAAGTGTAGCTGCTAACTTTAACAAATTGGACACTCGCCTGTCCCAGGCTCCAGCAATGCGTCTCTCTTCACCCCCTCCTGCGTGCAGCACCGACATCACAAGTGTGGGCACACAGCTTTGGCTTCAAAGCCGGGCGCGAGTCGCGCTGTGAATGGCCGGCGTATCTTCTGGGACGTGTCCCAGAAGACCGCCAGGTGGGAGGGGGGAAGGTGAACTTCCTTCCGGCTCCACGGCACCAGGAGAGGAAGCGGATGTGGGACCCTGGGTTCCCCCCCAACAAAAAAAATGACATGCCAATTGTAGCATGTCAGGGGTCACCTTCCCTTAAAGCGCAAGTTCCACTCTTGAGTTGGACTCTGCTTTAACAATACATTAACACCCGCAGCAGTTCGCAGAGGGCAGTGTGAACTGCCTGCGGGAGAGATGCGATGCGGGAACCAGCGCTGGGATCGCGCAGGTTCCCGCATTGCACAAGTGTGAACCTAGACTTAAGGTGTACGTTTTTCAAGCACAAATCTGTTCAATAACATTCTTAGCAAATGCCTTAGCAATGTAAATGCTATTCCCAAGTAGTACAATCTAGTCTGTTGAACGCAACACAAAAAACATTTTTTGTGTTATTACTTATTTTCAAATCATACATTTGTACAGGCATGCAGGCTGGGTTGTCAGAAAAAAGAAGTAAAGTGAACATGTTGCCCCCCCCTTACTGTTAGCATTAGGGGTAACCTAAGCTGGGCATACATTAAGGGTCCTTTCACACGGGCGATCCACCCAGCGGACTCCGTTTTGCTCAGAGGGGGATCGCTCCGCTGAGTAGGCGGATGACAGGTCCTTCTCCACTCAATGTGCTTAGACAGACCTGTTGGAGCCCCCCTCTCCTCTATGGGGAGGTCGGATGAAAACAGACCGCCTGTCTATTTTCATCTGATCCCATCTGCCAGACAGATGGAAAACAGGGAATCCATCTGGATTTCACGGACCAAATCGGAACCCAGCGGGTATCAGTGGATATGTCACCTCTGACATCCGCCGCTCCATAGAGCTGAATGGAGTGTCAGAGATCAGGTCCGCCTGAAAAACTGACAAGCGGACCTGACCAGAAAGCCTGTGTGAAAGGGGCCGTACGTTTTTGTGCATCCACACAAGCCATGTTGTTGCGGGGGATCTCTCCCATTGTTCTATTGTATTCTGACAGTGGGGACTCCCCCACCCCCATCAGAATACACAGATCAGCTCTTGCCTCCATTGGCTGAGAGTGTGTTTTCCAGCAGGATCATTTGTTAGACCGGCTTCTGTTGAAGTGTTTAAATTTAAAAATTCCTAAATAAAATATGTGAAATGACCGTACACGTGTACCGAAATCTGGGGGGGTTAAACCGGCAGGTACGTGTGCCCTTGGCTTTAGGCATCTACACCAGTGGTTCCCAACCCTGTCCTCAAACAGGCCATGTTTTGGAATTTCTCTTATAGCTGTCCAAAATACCAAGCTATTGACTCTGATTTAACAGCATCAATACTGGGCACGAAAACCCTCTTCCTGTCCAGGCAATTTTTCAGCTTTCAGTGCTATCACACTTTGAATGACAATTACGCAGTCATGCAACACTGTACCCATATGAAATTTGCATCCTTTTTTTCACACAAATAGAGCTTTCTTTTGGTGGTATTTAATCACTAGTGGGTTTTTTATTTTTTGTGCTACAAATAAAAAATGACTGAAAATTTTGTGAAAAAATGCTTTTTTATTTGTTTCTGTCAAAAAATTTAGCAAATGAGTAAATTTACTTCATAAATGTTGGCCAAAATTTATACTGCTACATATCTTTGGTAAAAATAACCCAAATTGGTGTATATTATTTGGTCTGTGTGAAAGTTATAGAGTCTATAAACTATGGTGCCAATCATTGAAAATTGATCATACCTGATCACACCTGATGTGCTGAAGGCCTATCTCATTTCTTGAGACACTAACAAGTCAAGAAAGAACAAATACCCCCCAAATGACCCCTTTTTGGAAAGTAGACATTCCAAGGTATTTAGTAAGTTGCATGGTGAGTTTTTTACAGTTGTATTTTTTCCCACAATTCTTTGCAAAATGAAGATTATGTTTATTTATTTATTTATTTTTTTAAATTGTCATATTAATACGTTATTTCTCTCACATGGCATATGTATAATTGCAACTACACCCCAAAACACATTCTGTTACTCCTCCTGAGTATGGCGATATCACATTCTGAGACTTTTCCACAGCCTGGCCACATACAGAGGCCCAACATGCAGGAAGCACCATAAGGTATTCTAGGGACATAAATTACACATCTAATGTCAAGACGACCTATCACACTTTTGAAGGCCCCGTAGCACCAGGACAATAGAATTGCCCACAAAATTACCCCATTTTGGAAAGCAAACACCCCAAGGTATAATATATGAGGCATAATGAGTCTTTTGAACTGTTCATTTTTTTACAAAAGTTTTTTGGAAAATGTGGAAAAAAAATGAAAACGCATTATTTTTAGATATTTCCAACACGTAGCATGTACATAGCAAAAATGACACCCCAAAATACATTCTGCTACTCCTCCCGAGTATGGCGATACCACATGTGTAAGACTTTTACACAACCTGGGCACATACAGAGGCCCAACATCCAAATAGTACCATCAGGCGTTCTAGGAGCATAAATTACACATATCATTTCCTGAGAACCACACATCATCAAATAGCATTACCTGTGGTTTTAGTAGTGTGCTTAGTGACGGCAATAGTACAGGGTGGGCCATTTATATGGATACACCTTAATAAAATGGGAATGGTTGGTGATATTAACTTCCTGTTTATGGCACATTAGTATATGTGAGGGGGGAAACTTTTCAAGATGGGTGTGACCATGGTGGCCATTTTTAAGTCGGCCATTTTGAATCCAACTTTTGTTTTTTCAATAGGAAGAGGGTCATGTGACACATCAAACTTATTGGGAATTTCACAAGAAAAACAATGGTGGGGTTTTAACGTAACCTTATTCTTTCATGAGTTATTTACAAGTTTCTGACCACTTATAAAATGTGTTCAATGTGCTGCCCATTGTGTTGGATTGTCAATGCAACCCTCTTCTCCCACTCTTCACACACTGATAGCAACACCGCAGGAGAAATGCTAGCACAAGCTTCCAGTATCCGTAGTTTCAGGTGCTGCACATCTAACTCATGAAAGAATAAAGTTACGTTAAAACCAAGCACACCATTGTTTTTTCTTGTGAAATTCCCAATAAGTTTGATGTGTCACATGACACTCTTCCTATTGAAAAAACAAAAGTTGGATTCAAAATGGCTGACTTCAAAATGGCCACCATGGTCACCACCCATCTTGAAAAGTTTCCCCCCTCACATATACTAATCTGCCACAAACAGGAAGTTAATATCACCAACCATTCCCATTTTATTAAGGTGTATCCATATAAATGGCCCACCCTGTACTCAAGGAATTACTCCATGAGAGTTAAAAACGGAGTTGTTTTGTGTCTGAGCATGCTCATTTGTGCTCAGCTGTGCTCTGCACCTAAATGTAAAGAGACGGGGAATTTATCTCTTCTCAGACTTTTTAAGATATTTCAGTGTAGAAATCACTTTTTCACACAGTTTAAAAGCAGTGTCACGTACCTGGTGGTGGAGTCTGTTGTGCAGGGAACAACCTCTCTTACTATCCTGACTCACGGACCTCTGGAAGTGGGGACAGGGAGCCCGGGAGTACAGGGTGGCACGAAGGCTTAGCAGAGTGGCTGATGCTGATGCAGGAGTCTTGCTGCAGCTGGGTTGAAGGATAGCGTTAGCCACTGGTGGTCTCCGGCGGAGGGGCCTGGAGCCCGTGCAGTAGATGGCGGGATGATAAGAGGCAGGCCGGGTCGTCAGGAGGCAGATGGTGCAGGACCAAGGGGGCAGGCAAAGAGTAGTCGGGGTCACAAGCCGAGTTGTGAGGAGGCGGGCAGCGAGGTACAGAGCAGCAGGCAGAGAGTAGTCGGGGTCACAAGCAGGGGTCGGTGCAGGCAGAAGGCGATGAGAAGTAAACAAGCCGGGTCACAGGAAACAGGAAGTCAGATCAAACACGTCACTCAGGAACACAGATACGCTGTAGACAGGACAGCATTTGCTGCAGGGTGCTGCTGGCTTAAATAGGCCGTTTGGCGCCAATACCGGTGCACACGTGCACGCCCGCGCGCACAAGCTACGTGCGCCCACACACAATCCTTGGAGCCACGGTTCTTTCCTGACATTGCCCCCCCCCAGGGGCAGCCTCCGGATGCCCAGCCGAGCCATCAAAACCGGGTGGTTTCTCCAGAATACTCTAACAAGATCTCATGCGTGCAAGTTACTCTCCAGCTCCCAGGAGTTTTCCTCCGGCCCATACCCTTTCCACTTGACCAAGTATTGAATACGGCCTCCTCTCTTCCTATAGTTTAAGATGGATTCCACTTCGAATTCCTCTTCACCGTCTACTAATACTGGTTTTGGAGGGCCTGTCCTGCATTCTGGAAAAGGGTTAGGGACCGCGGGTTTGAGCAAAGTCACATGAAACACGGGGTGTACCCGCAGCGAATTGGGTAGCTCCAGTTCATAGGCGACCCTATTGATTCTTCTCCTGATGGGAAAAGGGCCAATTAACCTAGGACCCAGCTTTCTTGATGGGCAAGCCATTTTGAGGTTTGCAGTTGACAACCAGACCTGCTCCCCGGTTTCAAGATTTAATTCTCCTCGTCTCTTTCAGTCAAAGACTCTCTTATTGTACTCCTGGGTCTTTTGCATGGTTTCTTGAAGCAGCCGGTTGTTAGTATCCCAGAATCTTATTGTCGCATCTACGGCAGGTACCGGAACCTCCGGAAGAGGGCAAGACAGAAAGGACGGGTGGAAGCCATAGATTGCAAGAAATGGAGATTGCGTAGTGGCAGAGTGGATAGAGTTGTTGTAAGAAAACTCTGCAATAGGCAACAACAAGACCCAATCATCCTGTGAGTAAGAGGAAAAACACCGGAGATATTGTTCTAAGGTCTGATTGGTCCTTTCGGTTTGCCCATTCGACTGTGGATGATATGCCGAAGAGAAGGATAGTTCAACCTTGAGTGACTTACATAATGTCTTCCAAAATCTTGAGGTAAACTGCACACCCCGGTCTGAGACAATGTTTGCTGGGACCCCATGTAGTCTTACAATTTCTTTTATGAATACCTCTGCAGTTTCGGGGGCCGAGGGTGTGCCCTTCATGGGTACAAAGTGAGCCATCTTGTTCAAACGGTCGATCACTACAAAGATAGTGGAGTACCCTTGAGAAGGGGGTAATTCTACAATAAAGTCCATGGCTATCATCTTCCATGGTCTCTCCGGAACTGGAAGCGGGTTCAGAAGACCCCAGGCCCTGGCTTTGCTGCTCTTGTTCTGTATACAAGTCGTGCATGACCCCACATAAACTCTACAGTCTCTTTCGAACTGGGGCCACCAGAAAGTACGCTGCAAGAGATCAATTGTTTTAAGAGCCCCAAAGTGCCCTGCCAGTTTATGGTCATGGGATTGTTCGAGTACCGCTGTGCGTAGTTCCTCGGGCACAACGATTTTGTCGTCATGCCAGAGTAGCCCCTCCTTGGCCTGTAGTGTGGTGTCCAAAAGGTCGGTGTATCCTGTTGAAGCCCGCTTGATTCGTGCCATGAGATCTTCCTGCATCAGTACGAAGTTTCCAGAGGGAAGTATTGTGTCAGAAGGTATAGGGTCTACAGGTTTGCAGAACATGCGCGAGAGCGCATCGGGTTTCGTATTCTTTGATCATGGCCTATACGTAATATGCAGAGAGAACCTCGAAAAGAAGAGTGCCCATCTGGCCTGCCGTGGCTTCAGCCTCTTAGCTGCTCGTAAGTATTCGAGGTTCTTGTGGTCGGTATAGACCAAGATCGGATGTGTAGCCCCTTCCAGGAGGTAGCGCCATTCCTCAAGTGCTGACTTGATGGCCAGAAGCTCTCTGCCCCCCACATCATAGTTTCTTTCAGGTACGGTTAGCTTGCGGGAGAAGAAAGCAACAGGGTGGAGTAGGGCCTTTGTGCCTTGTCTTTGAGAAAGCACTGCTCCCACTGCCGTTTCTGAGGCATCAACTTCAAGGACGTAGGGGAGAGCTGGGTCGGGATGTTTAAGGACCAGTGCAGATGTAAACACCTTCTTGAGGGTCTCAAAAGCTGCCTGTGCCTCGGGGGACCAGCAAAACCGGTTATTCTGTTTGGTCAACTGTGTAATAGGTGACACGATAGCCGAAAACCCCTTAATAAATTTCCTATAGAAATTAGCGAATCCGATTAAACGCTGGATTCCCTTCTTGTCGGTCGGCACCGGCCACTCCAGGATGGCTGAAACCTTCTTGGGGTCCATCTTAATGCCAGAAACTGAGATGGCCAATCCCAGGAACTGAATGCTCTTGCGTTCGAACTTGCATTTTTCGGGCGTGGCATAAAGCCCGTGCTGACGGAGTCGGGTCAAAACACACTTGACATGTTGACGGTGCTCCTCCAAAGTTGGGGAGAAAATCAGGATGTCATCCAAATACACGATAACGAATAGGTCTAGGTAGTCTCTGAAAATGTCATTAACTAAGTGCTGGAACGTGGCGGGCGCATTACAAAGCCCAAATGGCATCACCAAGTATTCAAAATGGCCGAACCGGGTACAGAAGGCGGTCTTCCATTTGTTGCCCTCCCGGATTCAGACCAAATTATAAGCTCCACGGAGATCCAGCTTGATGAAGATAGTGGCCGGGCCTAACCTCTGAAACAATTCAGGTACCAGCGGATAACGATTCTTTACGTGATGTTGTTTAATTCCCGATAATCGATACAGGGCCGTAAGGAACGGTCCTTCTTTTCCACAAAGAAGATACCCGCTCCTGCGGGCGACGTGGATGGCCGGATGAACCCTTTTTTTAGGTTGTCATCGAGGTAGATTTTGAGAGCTTTTAGCTCTAGTTCTCTCAAAGGGAAGATTCTTCCGAAGGGGATCTCTGCCCCAGGGAGGAGCTCGATAGGGCAGGTGTGTTAGGGTCGTAACTGACCCAATGTCCTTCTTACGTTAAGGCTAGGGGGATGACGGAGGTTGTGACAGCCGGTCTCCGCGGACTGTACTGAGGATGGAATGATACAAACCTGAGACTGGGACTTGGACTAGGGACGGTCAACCAGGGGGGCCTCATGGTACGGAAAGACCTGCAGAAATTGTTTTTCCCCCGACTCGAGGAAGGAGGAGTATCCGCGATACTGACGGGATAGCTCGAGGAGGGACCCCGTCTCTAGGGGAAGCCTTCTTAGAAGGGAAACTCTCTTGATCTCGATTTTCGAGAGTTTTAGATGGAGCTACTGTTGGATTTTT
>BLSH010436776.1:1210489-1223526 GCA_018402905.1 Glandirana rugosa
AATATACATCTCAATGACTACGTACTAGACTGGTCCAATAAAATAAATACCACCTACGTTGGTGAGACCTATCGCAAACGACCAGATGGTTCTTAACCAGTTAAGCACTCATACTTACTACACGTCACCTTTTTTTTCTCTTCAGGAAAAGAGGTCCCACCTCTGTAGCGGTGTGCAGTATGTCTAGTAACACCACGCAGGTCAAGACGTCCACACCTGAGTGGTTGCATCCACCATAAATAAAATAACCTGGTCAGATCATGCATCAGTAACTCTACATATAAAAGACGCACTTTCCACTACTTCAATGCCAATCTGGAGAGTGAATTCCTGTCTATTACAAAGGCCTGAAACAACAGTCACATTGAAAGACGGATTGAAAGAATTTTTTAGTATTAACGAAAACACTGTAACTGATGATTTTACTTTATGGAACGCCCATAAGGCGTATATAAGGGGGATCTTTATACAGTTGGGGGCAAGGGCTAGGAGGCAGCGCCAAACACAGATAAAACAAATTATTGACGAAATCCATACACTAGAGTCGACTAATAAACAAACAACAACAACAGCCATTTCTGAAAGACTAACGAAACTCCGCCTAGACCTTAGGTCATTACTGATGGACAGCTTTGAGAAAGCTTCCAGAAAACTCAAGATGCAATTCTATGCCATGGGAAATAAAGCAGGCAAATTATTAGCGCAACGACTGAAGGGCTACAGACACAAAACGAAGATACCATATATAATACATCCCCTCACTAAGGAAAGACATCACCACCCCAAAGACATAGCAGACGCTTTTAGTAAATACTACGAAACGTTATACAACCTTAAAGACGACCCTGACACCCCTCAACCAACGCCAGCACAGATTGAGGCATTTCTACAAAGCACTCCTCTTCCCAGACTGACTCAAGGCCAAATAACTAGACTGAACACTCCATTTCAAGATAACGAAATTCAGAAAGCAATAGACTCAATTCCCAATAATAAATCACCTGGTCCTGACGGATTCACAGGGGAATACTATAAGACCTTTAAACATATTTTGACACCTTATCTCACTCGTATCTTTAACAAAGCTGCTGCCTCCTCGTCCTTCCCCCAGGAAATGCTACAGGCATTAGTTATAACGCTACCGAAGCCAGGAAAGGACACATCTGTACCGCAAAACTTCAGACCCATATCTCTTTTGAACAATGACCTCAAATTGTATGCTAAAGTAATTGCACTTAGGCTACAGGATGTCCTACCTTCTCTTATAGATTCTGATCAGTCAGGATTCACCAAAGGCAGACAAACGTCAGATGGTACGAGAAGGGTGATTAACGCCATACATAGTGCCTCCAACCAGGGAAAGCCTTCTCTGCTCCTCACGTTGGATGCAGAGAAGGCTTTCGACCGTATTCACTGGGGATACCTGGCCAAAACCTTAGCAACCTTCGGATTTAATGGAATAATAAATTCAGCAATCATGGCTTTGTATACGTCCCCATCGGCTCGTGTATTCACCTCAGGGGTACTCTCCTCTCCATTTAAGATCACAAATGGGACCCGTCAGGGTTGTCCTTTGTCCCCGTTAATCTTTAACCTATTAATGGAGCCCCTAGCTGCATATATCCGCAATCACCCAGACATATCTGGGTTCAAGTGTCGCAATCACACTCACAAAATCAGCTTATTTGCTGACGATATAATTCTCATGATTACAGATGTGGACAAATCCATGGCTTCTGTACACGCTACCTTAGCAATGTTTAATCGAGTCTCCTACTACAAGGTTAACGACTCTAAGTCACACATATTGGGACTCAACATCCCCCCGGTAACCAGGAAGAAACTAGATAAAACATTTCCTTATGTATGGTGTGATAGGGGTATAAAATACCTAGGGATCATATTGACGCCTAACACTAATGATCTAGTCAAGGAAAACTATAATCCATTACTTACAGAACTAAAAGCTAAGCTTCGGGACATTTCCCTGGGGGAATTATCCTGGTCTGGGCGTTTAGCGGCCTTTAAGATGAATATCCTACCCCAATTTTTATACGTATTTAGGACACTACCAATATCAGTGCCCAATGCCTTCTTCAAGAGAGCCCAAACAGAGATAACCCAATATTTGTGGAAAGGGAAAAAAGCAAGGTGTGCATATCGCAAATTAACAAACACGAGAGAAGCGGGGGGGTGGGACTAACAAACTTGAGAGACTATCACAAAGCCGCAATCCTTTCACAACTTAGAGCATGGTTCCAACAAAGCTTAGATAATAAATGGCTGGACTTGGAGAATGACCAGGTTCCAAAACATAGTGTGTATCACTTATTATTAGCAAATAACCTTATAACAATTAAAAATAAAAAATGGTCCCCCACTATACAAGCTGCAGTAGAGGCATGGCAAGAGCTATGCACAACTCCTGCATCAAATATAGTCTCTACGGCCTTGCTAATCCCCCTACAATGCTTAACACTAACCATCCCCGACCTTGAAGTCAGACGGTGGACTCAAATGGGGATAACAACAATAGAGGATCTGAGAGTTGGACCAGCCATCAAGACATTTAGGACACTCCAAATTGAATTCAACCTACCTGAGTCAGAATACTATTCATACATGAGGGTACAACATTTTCTCCTCTCCAACCCTAACATAGCCCTGCTCCTCCCATGGAAAACAGCTCAATTTTTTAAATCACCCGAAAACAAAACTAAGGGCATCTCCCTAATATATAAAACACTAGGAAACAAAGATCATTTTATTAAAACTTCCCATTTTCTAGCCTGGGAAAAGGACCTACGCCTAACATTTACAGAGGAACAATGGCAACAAGCAATCAAACAAACATATAGCTCAACCAAAAGTGCCAATCTGTGGGAACTATATCAGAAGATTCTGATGAGATGGTACCTAACCCCGTACAGAATCTCTAAATTCAACTCTCGGATCCTACCACTATGCTGGAGGAACTGTGGAGAAGTAGGTACACTGCTACATATACTATGGTCATGCCCAGTAGTGAAACCTCTATGGACTAGTGTATTTCAAAAATGCAAACACATACTTAAAATAGAGATTTCCCAATCCCCAGCGCTGGCTCTACTATCTTTGGAGGTTGAGAAATTCCCAAGAGAACATAAAACAATTATATCACACATCCTCCTCAGCACAAGGTTAGTTTTAGTCCGTCACTGGAAACTAAGTTCAGCCCCCTCTCTCCATGAAATCATTACAACGACCCAGACACATGCCACCTATGAAGAGGCATATGCCTCATCCCAGGGACATTACGCACAATGTGCGGAAAAATGGAGAAACTGGCACTCCTGGTACATCAACTACACAAACCGGTGACATTAAGGCATTGCTTGGTGACAATGTTAAATCTATTAAGGCAAATGTTTAATTCTGTTTAACTTTGTTATAATTTTGTTGTTCAATTCTCTATACTCAACCATTGGTTAATTATACTACCCCTCTAATGCAGCAGTGCTTATAAACTGAAATATACACTTAACAGTGATGGTGTGCATGACCTAATGTATAATCTGACTCTCAGCATTGGTGGGCTGCGCGGGGGCTCCCTCCCCCACGATCACAGTGTGTTCCCCGTAGGGGTGAGAGTGGGGGGGTGGGCGCCCGACTGGCGGCGCCGGCGGGGAGACCGGATGAAAACATTACTGTTGGTTATTGTAATCATTTAATTGAGAAATGTGTCTTAATAGTGTTTATATAACCTTGGTACTGCTTGTGAACTTCGACTTCTGTATACCATTGAAAACCAATAAAAATTTATTGAATTTAAAAGGCACTTAACACACAGAAATAAACTGCGTTAAACATGCACTAAGGCACTGAAATATATTGTGTTAAACATGCACTAACACACAGAAATATACTGCGTTAAATGGAACATAATGGACTGAAATACAGGTATACTGCATTAAACGTGCACTAATGCCATGAAATATACTGCATTAAACTTGCAGTAACGCACAGAAACATACTGGGTTAAACATGCACTAACACACTGAAATATACTGCGTTAATCGGCCCGCAGTGCACTAAAATATACTACTTTTAACATGCACTAATGCACAAAAATATGCTGCATTAATCGTGCAGTACACACAGAAATACGCTGCGTTAAACATGCACGAACGCACTGAACTATGCTGCAGTGAACCTGCCTTGGCAAATAAACTGACACTGAGGTAAAAATGAATGGTCACCACACTCACACTAAAAACACAAAGTGCAGCGCTATACTTTTTTTATTATATAAAATTTTTATTGTTATTTTCAAAATACAACAAGTATAAGTCATACATTGTAAGAATGATATCACACTTGTCATAATGAGTCAGAGTGCAATAGAAACAATTGATGAGTCTATGCCCACCAGTGTGGATCTACAATTTCTGCAGTCCTGTAAGTGGTATTTATGATCGACTGCCAATGAAGCTTTATATCTCGGCTGAGTAGGCAGTTTCTCCATGACTTCATTTCCATGTTATGTATTGCTGCCTTTGGTTCAGTTCAAAAAGATCCAAGTATAATGGCTCTCACCGGTGAAAGGCGAACCAGCAAAGGGAGCAGACATTTAAACAGTAACATAAACAAAAGCAATTGTGGCAACGAAAAAGTAACAATTCAATCTGCATATTCAAGGTATAAATTAGTCTTCAAATTGAAATTTTATGTCTCTAGAGGAGGGGTTATTACAGGGGCTTGGGTATACTGAAAACCATATTTACAGCGATCCCACATTTCCCAGCACTTATTAAATTGTGTTAAGGCATCTTCATTTAAGGCTGTTAAATATTCCATAGCTCGTGTTTCAGTTATGCTAGATATAAATTTATTTTCTGTAGGAGCTATCTCTGACTTCCATTGTCTAGATATTAGGTGTCTAGCTGCAGTTATAGAAACATAGAAACATAGAAAAGTGACGGCAGAAAAAGACTGAGTAGGCCATCGAGTCTGCCCCTTTTTATTTTTTTTTTTATTTATTTTTTTTACATTAACCTTGTTGTCTGACTATGGATTTATGTTTATCCCAAGCATGTTTGAAGCCATTTACTGTTGACTGTCTCACAACCTCTGTTGGTAGTTTATTCCAATCATCAGCCACCCTTTCAGTAAAATAATACTTTCTAAGATTAGTTTTGAACTTCCCCCCAGTTAGTTTGAGGTCATGTCCCCGTGTTCTTGATTTTGGTTTCATATTGAAAAGACTGCCCTCCTGAACCTTATTCACCCCCTTGAGGTATTTAAAGGTTTCAATCATGTCTCCCCTCTCCCTTCTTTCCTCCAGACTGTACATATTAAGTTCCTGAAGTCGCTCTTGAGTTAGCATATACCTTGCCAGAACTTTTGAGGGTTTAGAGATCCCTTTGATTGGGAGGCCTAAGAGAAAATGTAGTTGGTCTAAGGGCAGATCTATCTCCAAAACCTGGCCCATCACCTCCCGAACCATATCCCAGTATTTGCATATCAGGGAGCACTCCCATAAAATATGGATCAAGGAGCCTCGTTCTGCATGACACCTCCAGCATGTGTCCGGGATGGCCTTATTTATAGCATGTATGGTTGTCAGGGTTTTATACCAAAACATCATTATTTTATAAATGTTTTCTTTACAGACTACGCACCTAGATGTTTTTGCCGCATTTTCCCAGATCGATCACCACATATTTAGAGAGATGGATCTACTTAAGGCCTTCTCCCAGTTTCTCATATAGTTATGTTTACTCTCCTCTGATGGGGCAGTATTCAAGAGGAAATGTATAACGTGGATATTAGGTGGGGCTGACCCGGTCCCAATATTGAAATGCGTTTGAAATCTGTGGGCTGATCCAATATCAAGCATGGTCTCAAAGTTTGAACAAAATGTCTAAACTGAAGGTATGTGTAGAAGGTCTGGAATGGTATAGTATCGTGTTGGTTCCGTAAGTAGTCAAATGTCCACAGTTTCTAGGTTTATAAGGTGCCTTAGCTGGAATATACCCAGTTGCGCCCAAGGCATCATCTGGGTAAGTGACAGGCTGTCCGGGATAGCAGGGTTATATAAGATGTTGGTTAGGTAGGAGCATGTTGGAACCAGTGTATTAGCTTTGTTACATCCACGCCATATTTTCCTAGTGTTGAATTCAGTGGAGTGATAGAGGGTGAGAACGTGGGAAGCATGGTCGTGTCGTTTAGTAAAGAGGAAAGGTGGACTGGGTAGGTACAATTCGATTCAATTTCCGTCCATCTATTTCTTGGGAGCATGACCATCCAAGACAGAGTCTGTCTGAGATGTGCAGCCAGGTAGTATCTTGTCACACCTGGTACTCCCGGTACTGCCCGCTCTCTAGGAGCCAGAAGGACTGAGCGCCCCACTCTGGGTCTTCTGTTGTGCCAAATGAATGCAAAAAAAATCTTTGTATTCTCTTTAAATTAGTCCTCGATAAAGCTACTGGTAAGGTCTCAAATAGGCATAAAAGCTTTCGCAGAATTGCCATTTTTAAGACATTTTTTCTACCTATAAGTGAAATGTCGAGAGTATTCCATTAGTGAATAAGGGATCTAATGTTTTTAAAAACAGCAGAAGGAAGTTGGCCGAGTACAGCTGGAAATATTGTGGGGTGATATAGGTCCCCAGGTATTTGATAGCATGGGTGCACCAGTGGTATTTATAATTGTCCTGGAGCCTAGTCAATTGAGCTCGGGGGATGTGGAGTGGTAAGGCTTCCGTTTTTGTAGTGTTAATTTTATATCCTGACATATCGCTGAAGGAGCGTAGAATATTGTGCAAGACTGGTAACGTGGTGTGGTGTTCCGTTAGTGTCAGTAATATGCCGTCCACAAATAATGAGAGCTTGAACTCTCTTTGGCCGAGCTCTACCCCTCTGATGTCAGGGTGTAGTCTAATGGCTTCTGCTAGGGGTTCTAAGCATATCACAAAGAGGAGGGGGGAAAGGGGGCATCCCTGCCTCATGCCCTTGTGCATTTGAAAAGGGTCAGACATGGAGTAAGGAGGTTTCACCTGAGCAGTGGGCGATGAATACAGGGCCGTTATAGCTTTATAAAAAGGGCCTCTTATGCCTATGTGGTTTAAGGTCTCTAACATGTATGGCCATCCCAGCATATCAAAGGCCTTTTGAGCATCTAGGCTCAGGAGAAGGGCTGGGATGTGCTTGCTGCTAATGTCCACAAGATTCACTGTCCTTCTGGTGTTGTCGCCAGCTTGTCTTGCGAGGACAAAGCCCACTTGGTCATTATGTTTTAATTTTGGCAAAAAAGAGGCCAGGCAATTGGCCAGTATCTTAGAGAATATCTTGTAGTCAGAATTAAGCAAGGCTATTGGTCTGTAGTTGGCTGGACCCACTGGGTTTTTCCCTTCTTTTGGTATCACGGTGATGAAGGAATGTTGAAAGTGTGGATGTGGGGTTTCACCCTTCATTAAGTATGAGTAGAGGGTCAGGAGAGCAGGGGCCAGCTGTGGTAGGAGTTATTTAAAATATGTATATGTAAAACCGTCAGGTCCCGGCGATTTATTATTCGGGAGGACTTTAACTACTTTTTCCAGCTCTTCATAGGTTATAGGTGCATTCAGTGTCTGTCTATCTGTATGGGTTAATGTAGGTAAGCGGGTGTCTGAGAAGAACTCATCAAACTTTAGTTTATTGAATGGTGGGTGCTGATCAGGTGACAAGCAGTTATAAAGTTTGCTGTAAAATTTACCGAAAATTGACGCAATGCCTTTGGGGCAGTAGGTGGGAGTCCCGTCCGATTGAAAAACAAACTCGGAGGCACTTCCCATGGTTTTTGTCCTCAACCTGTTTACCAACATTCTATGTGGTCTGTTAGTGGATTGGTAGAACTTCTGTTTCATCCACTTCAGACTTTTAGACATGTCCTCAGTGTCCAGTGATTTAAGTCCGCCCTGAGCAGCATCACCTCTCTCAGATTTCCCACTGAAGGGTGTTTTGTGAAGGGTGTTTCTTGAGCCTGTGTTAATTGTTGCATAAGGGTTTTTTTTTTGTTAGCAAGGCTGCATCCCTCTTAAACCGTGAGCCTATCGCTATAAATTGACCCCTAATAAAGGCCTTATGGGCCTTCCATAGCATTGAGGTCTGAGAGACCAAACCTTCATGAATCTTAAAAAATTCTTCAAGCGATTTTCATATAGACATCCTAACATCCATCCTTAAGAGATTATCATTCAAACGCCATTGGCCTCCCACGGGGGGGTAAAATTGGTTATGAGAAAGTCAATGACAATAGATGAATGGTCTGATCATGTGTTGGTAGCAATTTCAGAGTCCATCATTGTTTGTCCAAGTGGGTTAGATACCAGGAAATAATCCAGTTGCGAGAAAGTGTGGTGTACAGGCGAAAAAAAAGAATACTGTCTGCCTGTGGGGTGTTTTATTCTCCAGGAGTCCAGCAAATTGTGCTCTCTAACCCACTGGTGAAAGGATGTAGACTGCTTAATTGTGTAGAAGGCTGGTGGCCCTGAAGTGACTTCCTGTCTCTGGCTGGGGATATAGATAAATAAAATCTCCGCTGACCACTGTGAGTGGATGCAACGAATCTAAAGAGGAATATACAATTGCGCAGAAAGCCAATTTGGCCAGAATTTGGGGTATATGTATTTATAATTGTCACAGGGGTCTTATTGTGAATAGAATTGAGTGAACTTGAACTGTAAAGTTCGGGTTCGTACTGGACTTTGGGGTGTCCGTGTCCCAAACCTGGAAATTTGAGAAAAAGTCAAGGTTCGGGGTTCGGGTATTTTTCACGCCTTGAATAGCTGAAGGGCAGCCAATCAACAAGCATTTCACTCGTTTGCCCTTAGAAGCCATCACAGCCATGCCTACTAATGGCATGGCTGTGATTGGCCAGTGCATCATGTGACCCAGCCTCGATATGAGCTGGAGTCACGTAGCACTGCATGTCACATGCTCTCAGGCTAGTGTAGGGAGAGGATGCTGCCGCCGCTGTGAGGGAAAGATTAGCGTTCTAAAATCATTACATACTTATTATAGGGAGAGGTTCCTGGCGCTGCTGTGAGGGATAGATTAGCGTTATAAAATCATCTCATACTACTATAGGGAGAAGTTCCTGGTGCTGGTGTGAGGGATAGAATAGCGTTTTAAAATCATCTCATACTGCTATAGGGAGAGGTTCCTGGTGCTGGAGTGAGGGACAGATTAGTGTTCTAAAATCATCTCATACTGCTATAGGGAGAGGTTCCTGCTGCTGGTGTGAGGGACAGATTAGCGTTATAAAATCATCTCATACTGGTGTAAGGAGAGGTTCCTGCTGTTGGTGTGAGGGACGGATTACCGCTATAAAAATCATCTCATACTAGTATAGGGAGAGGTTCCTGCTGCTGGTGTGAGGGACAGATTACCGTTATAAAATCATCTCATACTGGTATAGGGAGAGGTTCCTGCTGCTGGTGTGAGGGACAGATTAGCATTATAAAATCATTTCATACTGGTGTAGGGAAAGGTTCCTGCTGCTGGTGTAAGGGACAGATTAGCGTTATAAAATCATCTCATACTGGTGCAGGGAGAGGTTCCTGCTGCTGGCGTGAGGGACAGATTACAGTTAAAAGATGATTTCATACTAGTATAGGGAGAGGTTCCTGCTGCTGGTGTGAGGGACAGATTAGCGTTATAAAATCATCTCATACTGGTGTAGGGAGAGGTTCCTGTTGGTGTGAGGGACAGATTAGCGTTATAAAATCATCTCATACTAGTGTAGGGAGAGGTTCCTGCTGCTGGTTTGAGGGACAGATTAGCGTTATAAAATCATCTCATACTGGTGTAGGGAGAGGTTCCTGTTGCTGGTGTGAGGGACAGATTAGCGTTATAAAATCATCTCATACTGGTGTAGGGAGAGGTTCCTGCTCCTGGTGTGAGGGACAAATTAGCATTATAAAATCATCTCATACTCGTGTAGGGAGAGGTTCCTGCTGCTGGTGTGAGGGGCAGATTAGCATTCTAAAATCATCTCATACTGGTGTAGGGAGAAGTTCCTGCTGCTGGTGTGAGGGACAGATTATTACCGTTATAAAATAATCTCATACGGGTGTAGGGAGAGGTTCCTGCTGCTGGTGTGAGGGACAGATTACCGTTATAAAATCATCTCATAGTGCTATAGGGAGAGGCTCCTGCTGCTGGTGTGAGGGACAGAATACCATTATAAAATCATTTAATACTGGTGTAGGGAGAGTTTCCTGCTGCTGGTGTGAGGGACAGATTACCATTATAAAATCATCTCATACTGGTGTAGGGAGAGGTTCCTGCTGCTGGTGTGAGGGACAGATTATTACCATTATAAAATAATCTCATACAGGTGTAGGGAGAGGTTCCTACTGCTGGTGTGAGGGACAGATTGCCGTTATAAAATCATCTCATACTGCTATAGGGAGAGGTTCCTGCTGCTGGTGTGAGGGACAGAATACCATTATAAAATCATTTAATACTGGTGTAGGGAGAGTTTCCTGCTGCCGGTGTGAGGGACAGATTACCATTATAAAATCATCTCATATTGGTGTAGGGAGAGGTTCCTGCTGCTGGTGTGAGGGACAGATTACAGTTATAAAATCATCTCATACTGGTGTAGGGAGAGGTTCCTGCTGCTGGTGTGAGGGACAGATTACTGTTATAAGATCATCTCATACTGGTATAGGGAGAGGTTCCTGCTGCTGGTGTGAGGGACAGATTGGCGTTATAAAATCATCTCAAACTGGTGTAGGGAGAGGTTCCTGTCGCTGGTGTGAGGGACAGATTAGCGTTATAAAATCATCTCATACTGGTGTAGGGAGAGGTTCCAGCTCCTGGTGTGAGGGACAAATTAGCATTATAAAATCATCTCATACTGGTGTAGGGAGAGGTTCCTGCTGTTGGTGTGAGGGGCAGATTAGCGTTATAAAATCATCTCATACTGGTGTAGGGAGAGGTTCCTGCTGCTGGTGTGAGGGACAGAATATTACCGTTATAAAATAATCTCACACGGGTGTAGGGAGAGGTTCCTGCTGCTGGTGTGAGGGACAGATTACCGTTATAAAATTATCTCATAGTGCTATAGGGAGAGGTTCCTGCTGCTGGTGTGAGGGACAGAATACCATTATAAAATCATTAAATATTGGTGTAGGGAGAGTTTCCTGCTGCTGGTGTGAGGGACAGATTACCATTATAAAATCACCTCATATTGGTGTAGGGAGAGGTACCTGCTGCTGGTGTGAGGGACAGATTATTACCGTTATAAAATAATCTCATACTAGTATAGGGAGAGGTTCCTGCTGCTGGTGTGAGGGACAGAATACCATTAGAAAATCATTTAATACTGGTGTAGGGAGAGTTTCCTGTTGCTGGTGTGAGGGACAGATTACCATTATAAAATCATCTCATACTGGTGTAGGGAGAGGTTCCTGCTGCTGGTGTGAGGGACAGATTATTACCATTATAAAATAATCTCATACGGGTGTAGGGAGAGGTTCCTGCTGCTGGTGTGAGGGACAGAATACCATTATAAAATCACTAAATATTGGTGTAGGGAGAGGTACCTGCTGCTGGTGTGAGGGACAGATTATTACCGTTATAAAATAATCTCATACTAGTATAGGGAGAGGTTCCTGCTGCTGGTGTGAGGGACAGAATACCATTAGAAAATCATTTAATACTGGTGTAGGGAGAGTTTCCTGTTGCTGGTGTGAGGGAAAGATTACCATTATAAAATCATCTCATACTGGTGTAGGGAGAGGTTCCTGCTGCTGGTGTGAGGGACAGATTATTACCATTATAAAATAATCTCATACGGGTGTAGGGAGAGGTTCCTGCTGCTGGTGTGAGGGACAGATTACCGTTATAAAATCATCTCATACTGCTATAGGGAGAGGTTCCTGCTGCTGGTGTGAGGGACAGAATACCATTATAAAATCATTTAATACTGGTGTAGGGAGAGTATCCTGCTGCCGGTGTGAGGGACAGATTACCATTATAAAATCATCTCATATTGGTGTAGGGAGAGGTTCCTGCTGCTGGTGTGAGGGACAGATTACCGTTATAAAATCATCTCATACTGGTGTAGGGAGAGGTTCCTGCTGCTGGTGTGAGGGACAGATTACTGTTATAAGATCATCTCATACTATTATAGGGAGAGGTTCCTGCTGCTTGTGTGAGGGACAGATTACCGTTATAAAAACATCTCATACTGGTGTAGGGAGAGGTTCCTGCTGCTGGTTTGAGGGACAGATTACCATTATAAAATCATCTCATACTGGTATAGGGAGAGGTTCCTGCTGCTGGTGTGAGGGACAGATTAGCGTTATTAAATCATCTCAAACTGATGTAGGGAGAGGTTCCTGTCGCTGGTGTGAGGGACAGATTAGCGTTATAAAATCATCTCATACTGGTGTAGGGAGAGGTTCCTGCTGTTGGTGTGAGGGGCAGATTAGCGTTATAAAATCATCTCATACTGGTGTAGGGAGAGGTTCCTGCTGCTGGTGTGAGGGACAGAATATTACCGTTATAAAATCATCTCATACGGGTGTAGGGAGAGGTTCCTGCTGCTGGTGTGAGGGACAGATTATTACCGTTATAAAATAATCTCATACTAGTATAGGGAGAGGTTCCTGCTGCTGGTGTGAGGGACAGGATACCATTAGAAAATCATTTAATACTGGTGTAGGGAGAGTTTCCTGCTGCTGGTGTGAGGGACAGATTACCATTATAAAATCATCTCATACTGGTGTAGGGAGAGGTTCCTGCTGCTGGTGTGAGGGACAGATTACCGTTATAAGATCATCTCATACTATTATAGGGAAAGGTTCCTGCTGCTGGTGTGAGGGACAGATTACCGTTATAAAATCATTTCATACTGGTGTAGGGAGAGGTTCCTGCTGCTGGTTTGAGGGACAGATTACCGTTATAAAATCATCTCATACTGGTATAGGGAGATGGAGGGATATGGTCATACTCTACTAAAATATTGCCATTAGACAGGGAGTTTGGTCGTCGTCCTTGGAGAGG
>BLSH010436776.1:1237541-1250293 GCA_018402905.1 Glandirana rugosa
AAGAATATTCAGTGCAACTCTTGGTTTTTTCTTATTCCATATGAGATTTCTCAGTATAGTGTTAGCTTGATTAAAGAATTTTGCTGGAATTGGGATGGGGATTGTCCTAAATAGATACAGTATCTTCGGGAGGGATTGCATTTTAAATGCTGCCATCTTGCCTATCCAAGATAGCTGAGTTTTTTGGAAATTTTGACAGTCTTTTTTAATTTGGTTTAGTAGATTGGGAAAATTGGCCTCATATAGTTTATTAGTAGAATAGGTTAGGTTGATTCCTAAATATGGGATTACTGGAGATTCCCAATTATATTCTGATTCTTTTTTAAGTAAGGTGGTAGTTTCTTTAGTGAGATTCATGGGCATAATGGAGCTTTTGTTTTTATTAATTTTGTAATAAGATACGTCTCCAAAGGAGTCAAGTGTCTTTTGTATTTCTGGCAGTGACTGGGTTGAATTCGTAACAGCCAGGATGATATCATCGGTGAATAATCCTATTTTATGGTTGTAGTCACCTATCTGGATACCCATTATTTTTTTATTTGCCCTTATGCTCACTGCTAGGGGTTCAATTGCTAGTGAGAATATTATGGGTGACAGGGGACATCCTTGTCTTGTACCATTTGTTAAGAGGAAGCTTTTGGATATAGTACCCAAGGTCATTATTCTTGCTGATGGGTTTGTGTATAAGGACTTTATGGCTTCATAGATAAACCCAGAGAAGCCAAAGACTTTCAGTGTTTCTGATATATAGTCCCAGTGGACCCTATCGAACGCCTTCTCTGCATCCAAAGCAAGGAGCAGAGAAGGCATTCGAGTTAGCTCTGAGTGATTGATTAAATTAATCATGCGTCTAGTACTGTCTGGGGCCTGTCTACCCTTAACGAATCCTACTTGGTCCGGATTGATGAGGTATGGTGTGATATTTAGGAGTTGGTTTCCTATAATTTTGGCGTATATTTTTAAGTCAGAATTAAGAAGAGAAATCGGTCTATAGTTTGTTGGGGGTGAAGGGTCTTTACCCTGTTTAGGGATGGTAACAATAATTGCTTCTAGCATTTCTTTTGGGAGCTCTTTTTGGTTAATTATTTCGTTAAATGTTTTAGTTAGTTGAGGGACTAGGATCTTAGCGAATGTTTTATAGTATTCACTCGATAGACCATCATTACCTGGAGATTTATGTAGTGGGAGGGATTGTATTACCTTTTGGACTTCAGTTTCAGCTAAAGGTTTGTTAAGTGATTCAAGAGCTTCTGGGTCTATTTTGGGTAGAATGGTTTTCAGTAGAAAGTCTTTAATTTTGTCCTGGGAGGGCTGAGGGGTGTTAGGGTCATTCTTTAGATTATATAGATCTTCGTAGTAATCTGAGAATGCGTCCGCTATTTCTTGTGGATTATATAATGTTTTTTTTGTCTTATGGTGAATAAGTTTAGGGATATTTTGTTTAATTTGTCTTTGTCGCAGTATATTAGCCAGTAGTTTACCTGCTCTATTGTTTTGCGAATAATAATTTAGTTTAAGTTTTTTGAGATATTTTTCTTGATTAGCTACTAAAATATTTCTCAATTCCATTCTTAATGTGTTGAGTTGTGTGTTTAGAGACAGATTGTTTGGGGTTTCCTTATGATCCTTTTCTATCTCAGCTATTTTTCCCAGGAGGTCATTTCATTTTTGGTTATGTTTTTTTTTAATCCTTGAAGCCAGTTGGATTAATAGAGCTCTGGCGTAGGCTTTGTGAGAGCACCATACATTTGTTGTGGATGTTGCATTGTTATCATTAAGCACAAAAAATTCATTCATTTTGTTCTTCATTGTGGACATTTCCTCCTCCAGAGAGTATAAGTAAGTGTTATTGCTCCATTTGGTGAATTTAGTTGATTGGGTATTCATTTCTATAGTTATAGAGATGGGGGCATGGTCTGACCATGTGATATTATAGATAAGGGCTTCCTGAAATTTCTGTAGGAGGGATCTGTCCACAAGGAAGTAATCAATCCTAGAGTAGGATTTATGTCTATTGGAGAAAAATGTAAAATCTTTCTCATTCGCATGAAGACATCTCCAGGGATAAAACATGTCCTCTTGATGGAAATAATTCCCAAGTCCTGTTCTGGTGGAGTGCAAGCTTTTGGAGGGGTCTAAGACGGGGTCCATCGGGGAATTAAAATCTCCACATATTATTACATGACCTCTTTGAATTTTTTAAATTTTGATCATAATTTTTTTGATAAATCTCATGGGGTGTCGGTTGGGAGCATAGATGTTCGCAATAGTGTAAGTAGCATTATCAATTATTGCCACTAGTATAATGAATCGACCAAGTGGGTCTGTTAAGATATCCAGCTGTTGAAAAGTAACATCATCCTTTATGGCTGTTATTACTCCATTCCTCTTTTTAGGTCCGTTTGAGAAAAAAATGTGCGGAAATTTTGGGTGGGAAAATTTTGGAGGTTTTTCTGCTGCAAAATGGGATTCCTGCACACATAGAATATTGGATTTTACCTATAGTGCATCTTTCCAGAGCGCCTTTCTTTTATGTGGGCTGTTTAGGCCTTTCACATTTAGCGATAAAAGTTTAAGTGTTGTCATTGGTCATAGTGTGTTCTTTGATGTTGATGGCATCTTATTTGGTAGAAGATGGGTCCGCTCATCTTGTATTTTGAAGATTGATGTCTTTTTTGGCAGATAGCAGTTAGAGTTTGTTTGTAAGTTATGTACAGAACGCAGACGCAGTACAGTCTTATTAGTACAATGGCAAGAAAAAAAAGGTAATAAACATAAAAAAAGAACCAGTTGTTATGCAACAACTAATTTGTGCATAACTTTGCACTTAAAGTTGGGGGTAATACTGTTCGTTCTGTAAGTAACGGGAGATTCCTATAGGGAAAGGTCATATCCTGAGGATGATTAATATTGATCAGATAATTGGAGGTTACTTTGTTCCTCCTTCAGTGTGAGTTTTATTTCTGATGCCATTGTTGGGGGAGTTTCTCGGGTTGTGCGTTCCTACGCATTGATTGAGCTTCTGATGGGAGTAGACCCCACTTTTCCATCAGTTTAAGCCTTACTCCAAGGTGTAGATGGAATAGGACTTATGGTTCCAATCAAGAAGGAGCTTAGTCGGAAATCCCCATTTGTAAATGATTTTATGATTACGTAGTATTTTGGTCAGTGGGTTGAGGTTTTTCCTGGCTTGAATTGTAGCTTGCGATAGATCAGAGTAGAGAAGGATACCTGAGTATGGGTCCGGTAGTGGTGAGTTTTGGCGCGCAAATTGCATAAGCATGTCTTTTACATGATAGAAGTGAAATATCGCAATCACATCTCTGGGCAGTTTCTCCGGAATGTGAGAAGGTTTGGGTAGCCTGTGGGCTCTGTCAATTACTATTTCTTGTTTCGGAATACCCGGAATGAGATCTGTCAGCAATTTCTTAAGGAATTGACTCAATTCAGAATTTTTTGTTTTCTGGTATTCCTCTAAATTTAATATTATTTCGTCTGGACCTGTCCTCTAAATTCGAGACTTTTAAGCGCAAATTTTTAACTTCCTCTTCAAGGTCAAAGTGGGCATCAACCAATTCATTATGCGCATCAGTGAAATCTGTCATTTTGGTTTCCAAATAATCCACTCTCTCTTCTAGTTTTCCAATGTCCTCATTTGTTTTGTGCATATATGCTTGCATATCTTGTGGAATAGTGCCCCTTAGTGACAGAAGTATTTGTTTAATGTCAGTGTCAATAATAGGCTGACCTGATGTGGGAAATGCTTGTAGTTTATCAGCATGGGGATTGCTAGGGAGTTGTATTTCCATACAGTGTGTGTCAGTGTCATTATCACTTACCTTCGTTTCTGAGAGTATCTTCTTCTCTACTTCAGTGGGCTGTTAATCTCCTCTGGAATGCTTTTATCTGTGATCTCAGCTGATTCCTTGTGGCCGTTCTGCGTATCTCCATTCTGCTTATCTCTGTGCTGTACTGCTTCAGCAGCAGCATGTGTCTGTGAGCACGATCTGGCTCCATCTTGGGATTCCTGTGTCCCGGCTGGACTTCTAAAATCATTCAGTTTGCAGGGAATGCCTCAATCCTTTCTCTTACCCATAACTTCTGGGTACTCTCCCCCACCTCCGGTGCAAGATTAGGGTGTCAGGAGCTATTTAGGTCGCTTTGTGCCACTATAGGAGATCTCCAGTCCTGGGAGCTGCACTAAGCTGTGACCATTCACCTCTGCTGCCGGCCACGCCCCACTTACTAATTATTTTGATATCACCTCCATAGCACTATGCACACTTATGATATTTATCACACTCTTAACAGCTGCGTCCACATATACAAAATCTTGTTTTCCTTTTTCTTGTTCTTTTTAGATTTCATCACCACTTTTGCTATATGAGCATTATTCATGTCACACTTCAGATAAGCATCATTGATTTAATACATGATTCCATCTCTTTATTTATGCCCTACTACATCCATTGGTAGGTATACATCTTCAGGGGTCTTTCTGTGGAATATTTAGGGTAAAGCTAGACACTACTCATATCCATACAACCCCTATTTATATATATATAGAATTACAATACCAGGGGTGCGTTGGGATTTGATGATTGGGAGTTGGTCGATCTGGTGCATACTGCACTATTATTGTTTCATTTATCTTTCTGGATCCAGCACAGGGATTCTATCGAGAGGGGAGACATCTGATGACCCATTACTACGTTTGACGTCTAGAGCGTGTTTGCTGTTCTCTTAGGTGAGACAACTTGAAGATCCGGTGAGTTTCCACCTTACATCTATTGGAAGACCCCTCTTGTGATATACCCTATAGGATTCAGCATGATTTTTGTGTTTTCACTGGATTGTCATTTCTTGGACTATTTGTGGTCACATATGTGGCCCCATAGAATACTTTATAGTCACTTTATATGAGCACTGCATTTCATTATCATTTGTTGGCGTTTACTGATTGGTTTGCGCAAAAGTTGCCGCGTTTACAAACCATGAGAATTCATTTATGGCGTTTTTACAATTTTTATTTTTTTTTACTAGTAATGGCGGCGATCCGCAATTTTTATCGGGACTGCGATATTGCGGCGGCCAGATCGGACACTTTTTTGGGACCATTGACATTTATACAGCGATCAGATCTAAAAAAAAAACACTGGAGGAGTGCGCATGCGCCGGAGTCCCGACAAGACGTGTTAGCCGGGAGCTCCGTACCGCTCCAGCCGCCCGCCGACATCGATCATCCAGGACAAGCGCAACCGACATCCTCCATCCCCACAAAGCTCCTGCCACACCGGGACACCTAGATCCATGCAGGTGGATCGACCTAAAAAGGAGGTAATCCGCAAACTTCAATTCGGCCTGCAGGCCTCGGCTCCTCCTAAGATGGCCGCCGCATCAGCCCAGCAGAACGGCATGGAAGACTCTGAAACTATTGCAGATTCTCAGTCTGCTTCTCAGGAATCATGCAGACCACCAGCTACACCTGTGAGTAACCTACATGCCCTGGACATCTCCCCAGCTTCCACAGAATCTTTATTAAGGAGATCCATGGAGGAAATGATGCAATCACCACTGCATACCCCTCTGCCTAATAGCCCACTAGCCCTCTCCACAATCTCCTCACCACCATTGCACACTCATGGGGGCCCCTCTGACATGGCCATTCTCCTCTCTAAGTTCTCAGACATGCTGGCCACAGGTCTGACACAACAAGCAGCCCAAATCACAGCCACGATTAAAGCTGATCTTCAAAGCCTGGGATCCAGAATAGATACCCTAGAACAAGCTATTGACACCACAGTGGCTCGGGCGAACCAAAACACTTCATGTATACAATCCCTCCAGGATCAGTTAGACACTGCTCTCACTAAAATTGAGGACTTGAAGAACCGACACAGAAGATACAACTTCCGCATTAGGGGGATCCCCGAATCATTCAAGGACTCCCCAGGAGTGGTTAGGGCCCTCATTAAAGACCTACTTCCTGGGATCCCGGATCACAAATTAGAACTTGACAGGGCCCACAGAGCCCTTACTCCACCCCGCCAGGATGGTCTCCCTAGGGATATCATCGTCAAGCCCCATTTTTATTCTATAAAAGAAGAAATCCTGAAGAAATCCCGGGACTCAGAAAAGCTAATATTTCAGGGCCATCCCTTCCAACTGTTTTCAGATCTCTCGCCCACAACCATCCAGAAAAGGAGGTCCTTGAAACCCCTCCTGGCGATTCTCTCACAAAAAGAAATTAAATATAAATAAGCGTTCCCATTTCGCTTGTCATTCCAGTACCGGAATACATTTTTTAGCTTCTCAAGCTTCCATGAAGGCGAGCACCTTCTGCTCCAATTGGGCTTTATTACCCAGGAACTGCCCTCATCTGATGGCCTTAACCGCTCCGGATCCTCTAAAAGACCCCCACCAGGAAGCCCCCCCACGCCAATCTGGAACAAACAACAAGCCAAGAGGCAGCGAGACCAAATTCCCCGCAGATGAACTTCATTCCCTCATACCACTATGAGGTCTTCTCTCTACTGGACTTTAGAGGCATCAGTCCCCAGGGGGTTCAGACCCTTCAGCCCCATTTGATTTATGGACCTTACACGGTTAGCTTACACCGTTACTACACCCACTTTTTGCCCCCAGGACTTCCGATATTCACGTGGTTATTAAGAATCTCTCCACTTTCCCCAGCAGGGAAATACTAGGAGATTCTTGCTTATTCCTCGGGATGAAATCTGCAACATCTCCTTACACTCTATAAGAACTTCCTAGAGTATCTAGGTCCCTAGGGACCAGGTTTGTCCACAGCTTACAGTCCCTAGATTTACCCCTTACAATTGATAGGCCGACACCTCAGTAAACAAGTACAAGCTTATGCAGAACTTTGCTGGCTCTAATAAGTTGGCTCTTTGAGCTTTTATGGGTTATTGTATGTGTTTTTTTTTTTTTTTAGATGCCTTGTTTTTCCTTTTTTTTTGTATGCTGGTTGCAAAATCCTATCACTGTATGGAAGGCCACCGGTCAGCCCTCTGGGCCACACACCGGAGGCTCTCTTAGTCAGTAGGCTGGAGCGGGTTAGCTCGCCTCCCCTCCTGTTACGAACCAGAGCGAAGTACTCGTCTCTGCTCTCGACGGGATAGCAATCCTTCTCGGATTGCCTTGTTACTGGTTACCCTCTCACGAGGGTTTAGACAGGGTTAGGCAGGTCCAACCCTGTCCGTGGACCCCCTGGCATGTTCTACATCCCAGGGGCTCCACTCTCTCTCCTTGTTTTCTCTCTTCTTCTATCTCTCTTTTTCTCATCTTCTTTATCATTATCTGCCCCTCCTCTTTATCTTATCTATTTCCAGGAGTCCAGACAGGAGTGCCGCACTTTCCCAGGGGACATTCCGCCCTCCCACTCTACGAGTCAAAAGCACCATCCGGGCTCTACAGTGGCTCAGGTAAGGACTTTCACAGATGATCTTCCCTCCCGTCACCTGCACCTATGACAGCTCAAAATACCTCCCATTCCATTCTTAAAATAGCTTCTCATAACACGCAGGGGCTCAACTCCCAAATCAAAAGACATAAGGCCTTCCATTACTATGCTAGTCGAGGTCTGGACTTTGTCCTTCTTCAGGAGACACACTTTGATATAAATTATAATCCCCCTTACCTACATCACAAATACCCTACTTTCTACCTATCCAACGCAAATTCTAAAAAGAGAGGAGTAGCTATCATCTTTTCTAGGAGAGTCAACTTTTCCCACACACAGACCCTCAAAGATCAGGAGGGCAGATATATCTTGGTGAAGGGCCATATCAATGGAATTCTATACACTTTTATCTCCTATTATGTCCCAAACCAGAATCAGTCATCCTTTTTTGCCGCCATGCTCCACACACTTAGTCCCCACTTGGAAGGCAGGATAGTCATTGGGGGTGACTCCAACACCCCATTTGATTCAATCCTATTTGAAAATAGCAATGGGGTCCCTTCCATGAGGAGACCTCCAAACCAAAGCATTCTTATAGCCCGCCTTATACACTCCCTAGGCCTAACTGACGCCTGGAGGGAAAATAACCCCAATGGTAAAGACTATACGCACTATTCGGCACCACAAAAATTACGGGCAAGAATAGATCACATTTTTATTCCTTCTTCTGACATCCCACTCTTAGACAAGGCAACTATCATTGACATTTCGTGGTCTGGTCATTCCATGGTGGTGATCAATCTCTTGGGATCTCCCCGTCCCACATCCCCCCCCCCCCCCCTGGAGACTGAACGAGTCACTGCTAAACGACCCAATATGATGTTCTCAGATAGAAGAGGAACTCAGGGATTACTTCCTTCGGAATGATGTAGGAGAAGTTACCATTAGCTCGCTTTGGAACGCTCACAAAGCGGTCCTGAGGGGGAAAATCATTCAATTGTCTAACAAAATTAAAAAGGAACATAGAGCGGAGATCTTTAACCTTGAATCCGAGTTCAAGTCTGCTAACAAGATACACAAGCGTAAACCCTCTGCAGCCTCCTTAGCCAAACTCGACTCAACTAAATTAGCCCTAAACTTGGCACTGACCGCCTCATCCCAGAAATACCTGGCTTGGAAGTCGTGTCACTATTACCTCACGGGGGGAAAAATAGGCCCCCACCTGGCCTCTAGACCGTCCCCCAAATACAAAATTAGAACCATTCCCAGAATCAAAACCCTATCAGGTCAACTCTCTCAAAACCCATCCAAAATTTTACAAACCTTCCACACCTTTTACACTAAACTCTACTCCAAAGAACATATAGGTTCGGCCCAGGAATTAGACAGCTTTCTTAGTGATCTCTCATTACCAAAGCTGGAAGACTCCCACAAGGCTCTCCTTGAGGCCCCTATCACAGAAGACGAAATTACAATAGTAATTAAAGAGTCACACAATGGATCTGCCCCAGGCCCTGACGGGTTCTCGATAGGCTATTACAAAATCTTCCATAAAATTCTCTCGCCTTATCTAGCTAGATTCTTTAATTCTCTCACAAAAGGCAACCCCATAGACTCTGACTCAAATCTGGCATACCTTTCAGTCATCCCTAAACCGGGCAAAGATCCTAGTGAAGTTGCTAATTACAGGCCGATCTCCCTGATCAACAATGATCTAAAAATACTCACAAAAATCCTCTCAAACAGATTAGGTACCTTTATTTGTATTTACATTCACAAGGACCAGGTGGGATTCATGCCCGGTAGGCAAGGACCAGACCAGATAAGGAGAGCAATTGACTTGACATCTATAATGCACTCTAACTGGTCTGGGGGGCCTCCCCAAAACGGTTATTTGCTTTCAATCGATTTACAGAAAGCATTTGACACAGTCACCTGGCCTTTCCTCTTCACCGTCCTGGGGATTCGGCACAAACTTCCTCAATATTCTAGCGAGTTTATACTCGTCACCTAGAGCGAAGGTCAAATTCCAGGGATTTTACTCAGCTCCGTTTCCCATAGAAAGGGGCACGAGGCAGGGCTGCCCTCTTTCACCACTCCTTTTTGCTATGGCGATTGAAACCCTCGCATTAGCAATCAGGTCCAACCCCGACATCCATGGGATTCGCTGTGGCCATACTGAACATAAATGCGCATTGTTCGCTGATGACAAGTTACTGTTCGTGTCCTCCCCTTTAATATCAACACCGAACATTATTCGCTTGTTACAGAAATTTGGAGGAGTATCTGGCCTTCAGGTCAACCTCTCCAAAACTATGGCCTTAAATATTTCCATGCCCCCTCCCCTACTCGCAAGTCTCAAGAACCACTTCTCATTTACATGGAAAGACTCTCATCTCCCTTATTTAGGTATAAATCTCACAGCCTCAGTAGAAAATTTATACAAAGCTAACTATCCTCCCATTTTCAAAAAACTTCAAGCAGATCTCGCTCAGTGGTCCCTCCTCAAACTCTCATGGCTAGGCAGGCTCAATGCCATTAAAATGACCTAGCTTCCAAGGATCCTCTACCTTTTCCGATCTCTACCCACTCCAGTACCAAGGGCACGTCTTGCCTCCCTAGAATCAGCCATCATCAAATTTGTCTGGGGTAGGACGGGTTACCGTCTATCTAGACAAATACTCTATAGACCGAGATGGAGCGGAGGCCTTGGCCTTCCAAACCTTTGGTGGTACTACCAGGCCGCCCAACTCGCTCAATTTTCCATCATATATTCCAGAGGGGATAAGCCGGAGTGGGTGGAGATTGAAAGACGGGCGGTCCCAAAGCATACTCTTGACTACTTGTGCTGGTGCCCTCCCAAGCAACGCCCCCCCATCCTCTCCCCCTCTCTCTCTCACTCCATTGCTTTATGTGATGCCCTCTTTAAAACTCCCAAGATAGCATCCAGTTGGAATCCACTAAGTCACCTTTTCCACAACCCCAAATTCCCCCCAGGGGAAAATATCCTTGCCTTCCAGTGGTGGCTCAACAAAGGGCTATTTCGTATCGGACATTTTTTTAGCCCAAATGGTCCCTTATCCCTAAATCACTGCACCAATAAACTTCACATGCCTCCCACAGAAAGGTTTCGTTTCTATCAAATTTCACACTTCCTTCGAGCCTTATGGTCTGCAAATTCTGACCATCTATCCGTAACTTCTTATGAAAAATGGTGCTCAGAGATCAAGGATGTAAAAGGGGGGATATCACTGATATATTTAGCTCTAGCGAACCCTACTGAAAAGTCCAAATACATGCTTGACTGAGAACGCGACTTAGATATAGACTGGGACTTGGATACTTGGCACCATAATGTTGCACGCGCTTACAAGGGAATCCATAACTTAGTCCTGATGGAAGCTAATCTTAAAGTGCTTATGCGTTGGTACTTGGTACCCTTCCGCTTAGCCAAGATATTTCCCAACACATCCCCTCTTTGCTTCAGAGGTTGGGGTCACCTAGGCACACTTTTACACACCTTCTGGCAGTGCCCAAGGATTAGGCAATTTTGGAACCAAGTCTTTCACCTAATACGCAAAACCACAGGCATCCCTCTGAAACAAGAACCCCAAGTTGCTCTCCTCAACCAAAGAATCCCAAACGTCCCCAAAAAGTCCCAATCTCTGATTTTCTACATATTTTTAGGAGCCAAAATCTCTATCGCCAAAGCATGGAAAACCCCCTCGGTCACTTTCTCCTCTGCCAGAAACAAAATATCATGGATTATGGCCCAGGAGAAAATAGCGTCTTCCATACTCGACATCACTCCTCAATTCGATAAAATATGGGAACCGTGGTCCCGTTACATGGGCATTTAATATGCCACTTGTAGACACGAAGCCATACTCCACCTCCCCACCCCTTCCCTTGGGTTGTGCGCCACTTCTCCTGTTCGGTCTCCTCTCTCTTCCTCACTTCCCTGTATTCTCTTTCTTCCTTTTCTCCTTTCTGTTTCCTCTTTTTATCTCTAGTCTCTGCTGGGCAGGGGAGGCTGGAATACTTCCAGCCCCTCAAGCCTCACTAACAGTGGCTTCCCCACAAACTTTTCTTTTCTGCTGGGGATCCCTGGCACGAGAAGGGTCGGTTAATAGCATTATCACATGATTTAATCAGCGACCCATTTCCGGGGGAACCTCCGGGTCGGTTTAGCTCCCCGGACTCCGCCTTTTTTCCAAGATACTTGGCTAGCCTGTTTTCCCAGTGCTTGGCTGGGATTGCACGGGATTGGCGCATGCGTCCCTCCTCCGGGCACAGTTTGCTCCCAACAGGGGTGTCTGGCGGGGGGGCTCATGTGACCACACCTCCTCTCCTATAGGCTCTGGTGGGGCCCGGGGTGATGACCTTCCCAAAGGCTACCTACATGAGGTTAGCCCTCGATAGTTGAACTAAGTTAAGATTGTTCTTCTCGTTTTATGGGCCTATATACCCTTTCAGGGCTTTTCTGGTTACATTTCATGGCCTAGTAAATATGTGTATGATCCCATTGTTTTTTTTTTGGTTTTTTTGTTTTTCTTCCTCTCGGCTTCTTCTCGGTTTTCACGCACTCTGCATTTCAGGGCAGCTGAAGCCGGGGGATTTCTAAAGGGCTTTTGTAATGTCCCCCGCTCTCCCTCTAGGTGGTCTGCCTTGACCAGGCAGTTTTACCTTTTGGGTGCCCTGAGAGCAGAGGGCGCCATATGGAGAAGAAAACTGTAACGAATAGGTTTTGTGGTGGGCTTCCACCTGAGTTATGTATCTTGTTCTTTATGGTCTACAGAATTGCACATTCCCTTGTGAAAATAACTCTAAGCTGTAACAAGTGTTCCGATGTATATCCTACGACCACATTTAAAAGATACCCTTTTTCTTGTCATGTTTGAAAAATCAATAAAAATTTTTAAAACGTAAAAAAAAAAACACTGATTACTGTATAAATGTCACTGGCAGGGAAGGGGATAACCTGCAGGAGGCAATTACGGAGTTAACTGTGTTTCCTAGGCGTGTTCTAACTGTGGGGGAGCTGAGCTGGCAGGGGCATGACATATCTAACTGATCCCAATGACAGAGATCAGTAGATCACGGTCATGCCCACTGGCAGAGCGGGGAACCGCCGTGTTTACATCGGCAGTTCCCCATTCTTCCTGTGTAGTAGCCGATCGCGGGTCGCCGGCAGACACCGAGGCCGCCCGAGTCACAAAAAAAAAAATGCAAAATTTTTAAAAATAACTAAAAAGTTTGTACTGTTCTTTTTCCCATAGAAAATTTACACCAGCATCCTATATGTAGCCTTGTGAACAATGTCGAATCT
>BLSH010436776.1:1290404-1308670 GCA_018402905.1 Glandirana rugosa
GGACGTACGTAGAGGTCGGCACATTTGTTTCCGGAGAGTGTGAAAAAATTGCTCCAGAGGGAACTAGTTAATATGGGTTATAAAGAATAACTTGGGACCCGTTCACATGGACGATGAAGCCTGTGCAGCATGAATGAGGCCTTTGTTTACACGGCTGGAGATGCATGCAGGCAGTGTGCGTTCAGGGGGGTACGCATCCCACCCTGCACGCTTGTCCTACTATGATCTGCAGCAATGTCTACATAGCTGCTTTATCTCCATTCCCTCACGTAGGCTGCAGGCATGCAGCTCTAGACTTGTTAAACACCTCATGCAGGCCTCAGGCATTAGACCCTTGAGTGTTTTGCTTTATGTTATTACTTATAACAAACTACACCAATACACATAGGAAAAAAAACTGCAGTATAAGTACCTTTTTATAAAAGAGTAAGAGGGATAGATAACCTCTGGTGAGAGACAACTCTGGTTATTCCTCTGTTGCAGACCAAACTGCCATTGATATTGATCTGGAATTTTATAGATGGGCAACTGCCATCCTCATATTGATTAGTGGTTCCAAATCAATAACTACTGCAGTAGGGAACAGACACAAAAGATACTCAGCATCTTTCAAAATAACTGTTCTGCTTTATTCTGAGGCAATTGAAGGTTTTATACACTATTACCTAGGTATCACATTAATATTCCAATTGTACTTGTATGGTAACAAGGGGCGTAACATAGGCAGGCTAATTCTAATCAAGTAACTCAACAAAAAATGACAGGTTTGTTGTTGGCTAGGTAAATTAAATCAATTGTGCCACTCACCTAAATAGGTGTCCCTCAACTTAACCAAAAGCACATACACAAAAACCAGCATGTCCCTGTGAGGCAAACACAATAAAAAACAGCGTCAGGACGCACAGAAGAATTGGACGAAGTGGGGCAAAACCACTTAGTAGAGGGAAGTGCGCATCTTCCAGAGTATTCTGGTATTTGGATTCCAAGGTGTGCTGAGCCCACGTGGAAGTCCTAGAGGGCTCCAATAGGGCCCTAATAAGGAAGTGGTATAGGAGGCCTGATAAATACAGTCAAAGGTGGTACACACAGGTCTTGTGCTGGTGCATGATGTGATGGATATAGTGGGGAGAGGAGTCAAACACCCAGATAGTGAAGTTTGTGCCTAGTCTAGAATTGCGGTCCTAAATTGATTTAGGAATCGGAACAGTCAGTCAGTAGAGCCTTGTAGTCTGAATATCCCTCCATTGGGGTTTAAATGGTCTGAGGCGGAGTGCCGACCTACTGAGAGGGTAGTGAATACTTGCAGCAGTCACCTTAGACTGGAGGGGTCCTGAGTCAGAACTAGATTCTACCTAGGTCCTTTGAACCCCTGAACTTGCAAGTGTTATACAATACATCAAGTTCTATGTTCTGTATGTGGTTTCTTGTCCTTGTGTATGCCCCTGTGTTTCCTTCCTCCCTCCCCTTTCCTAAGCCCCCCCCCCCTTAGAACCATGTACTCTGTAACTAGATCGTTGCCATGGATTCGGACACTGATTGCCGGCATACCACCATCCCCATATTTAAATTCATCCTGAAGGGCGGCACCTCCTGAGCACTTGAGCGATACAAAAGGGAGGTGAGGTTGCCGTCCAATCAGAGCATCCAGAGGAAGCAGGACGGAGCACCCAGGTGAATGGCGAGCTCCATATGGGAAAATGAGGCTTGCAGCGCACTCAGTGCATACAGCACATCCAGGATCCCGTCACTTGTTACATGACAAATGGAGCTTACAGCGGACCTTCATTACTCGTGAACCGTCATATACACAGATGGGATGAAGTGCTGCTACTACATGACACTGGGCTACTATCTGACCCTGGAAAGGTGGAGCGACCCAACTAGCGGAGGTTGAACTGGATGGGATAAACTGTTACTTGTACTGATCTGTACTTTAACAAACGCTATTTGTGGAGTGTCTTTGGAACGGTCTATCCTTGATACCGCATGCTATATGCATATAGGATAAGAACCATGGCAATGTAAACTGACAGTAACCACCTGCTACAATACGCTTTAATCACCCATACCCCCTGGTAACCTCAGTGAGCCTACTCAGCCTCCACTAGGCGCTGGACATTGTTGCCCTTACCATCTGCTTCATCTTAATTTCTGCCATTGGCTTAATGTGGGGACCCAGGTAGAATCTAGCTCTCACTCAGGACCCCTCCAGTCTAAGGTGACTGCTGCAAGTATTCACTACCCTCTCAGTAGGTCGGCTCTCCTCCTCAACAGACCATTTAAACCCTAATGGAGGGATATTCAGACTACAAGACTCTAGTGCCTGACTGTTCCCTGATTCCTAAATCCATTTGGGACCCCAATCCTAGACTAGGCATAAACTTCACTATCTGGGTGTTTGACTCCTCTCCCCACTATATCCATCACATCATGCACCAGCACAAGAACTGTGTGTGCCACCTTTGACTGTATTTATCAGGCCTCCTATACCACTTCCTTTTTAGGGCCCCATTGGAGTTATCTAGGACTTTCACCTGGGCTCGGCACACCTTGGAATTTAAATACCAGAATACTCTGGAAGATGTGCACCTCCCTCTATGAAGTGGTTTTGCCCCACTCCATCCAATTCTTCTGTGTGTCCGGACGGTGTTTTTTATTGTGTTTGTGTTCCCTATATATATATATGTGTGTGTGTGTGTGTGTGTGTGTGTGTGTGTTACATGGTGTGTTGTCCTTTAGGGACTCCTCATGGGCCCAGTGGTGCAACCTTATTAATACTTTATAGCCATTATTTAATGTACTGTATTTACATGTGATTAATTAAAGTGATTTTCTCTTTCGTTCATTGACGGACGCAGCCTCTATTCTTGACGTGTGGGTTATCCACCTTTCACTAGGAGTGGACTAGGCAGAACGAAGTTCAACTACCAGCAGACATAGCCCCTCCCAGGGGGTAGTCCTCTCTTGGTATAACCCCTACATCCTGCTCAGCACAGCCAGTTTTTTCTGCCTAGTGCAAGGAGTAGGACCTGGCTCCCTTCTGGGATCTGCGGTTCCCCAGTTTTTTAACTTTTTTTCTTTGCTCAAGACTTCTGATGAAGACTGCAGTCAAGCAGCCGGCTGGGTGACAGGCTGGATATCCTAGATCCAGGGAGTCTCCCCAGCACGGCCAACGGACGCAAGCCAACTCTTAGCTGCACGCGGGGTCGGCCGCGTCGGGCCCTGTTCCATGCGGGGAAGCCGGCGGGTTAAATGTCCTGCCAGCGCACTTAGGACCAGGTTCTCGGGCTCGAGTCACGGTGTCGCATGGCCGACAGCAGCTCTCCCCAACCCCCCCCCCCCGAAATGGCGCGGTGGCAGGTCTGTCTCGGGTGGGTGACCTGCTACGCTCTTCAGGATGGGTAAGTACACCTTGGGATGCGGGGGAGTGTTAGGCTGGCGGGCTGGTTCCCCCTTTTCTTCACCTCCCCTCCCCCCCACCCCCCTCGGTGCTGCATTACCACTGCCCCACCCCCTCCGGGGGTCCCCTGGGACATGGGGGCCCTTAGTGGCGCCCCTTACCTTCGGCTGGGCCGGCCGCATGGCGGTCGGTAGCCACGGCCGGCGCCATTTTGCGGTGGTCCAGCCACCATTTTCTCGTAGCCGGCCGCATGTTCGGCCTCTATTGCTGATCACCGCTGCCATTTTGTTGTGGCCGGACGCGTGTTTTGGCCTCTAGTGTGCATGGCGGCCATCTTGCGGTGGTCCATGCATTCGATCCGGCCTGTATGTGTGTGGGGGCGGTTCCCTGGCCTTCGGGCGCTGTTTTACCCCCCGCACAATGGCTAGGTACCGGTCACTGCTCTTGCATGTTCTGCCGGTCACTGCCCTGGCATGTCTATGGGGAATGGTGTTTTGCACAGGCCTGTTAGGCACGTGCAGGGAGGGGACGGCACATATCGGTGGGCAGCAGCGGCAGGCACGGCTCCTTCAGAAGGAGGGAGCAGGCAGGTGGTAAGGCCCCCCGGGGTGACCCTCCTGTGGAAGTCCTATGCAGTCTTGGTGTGGGGGGGGGTGGTGCCTGGTCTCCTGGTACTACAGGTCTCTGTTCGAGGGCCACGTTTCCAGGGCGGGTTACAATGGCAGCCGATGCAGGTGCCTCCCCACTTGACCTCTCCGTGGCGCAAAGGGACTGCGAGGTGGTCCTAGTTTTCCCGGGCGGGGTCGTGGGTGTATGGCAGACCGTACCCCCCTCCTGCCTCTGGGATGAGTCGGACCCTGACTGGGGCCCCCCTAGGGCGGGGGCCCCCCTAGAGATATTGATTGGTGTGCCCCGGTTCCCCCGCTTAGTACGGAGGGGTATGCCGCGATTACTGCGGCGCATGGGAAGGCGCCAGGCAATGCCTTGATCGTCAGCGGATGACCGGTGGCAGTTGTCCTGTGTTTTCGGACAAGTTACTTCATGTAGAGTGTAGCCCGGCCCACTTCACAGGCTACGGGTTCCCGGTTTGGGGGATTACGGCTGGTCCCTTGAAGGGACGGGCCGTCCCTGTCGGGCCCTTTAGCCGGCCCGGGTGGCTGTGGGTTTCCCAGGTGTCCTACCTGTGGTGCTGCTGCGGCAACTGAGAGTGGTCTCAGTCCCCCTTTTCTCCTGTACGTGGCGGCCCCTCTATGTTTCGTCTGATCGTGGCGACCACGTTCTCAGGGGAGGCACGCCGCCCTTGGACCCGGCCGTCAGGAGCACCGAGTCTGCCGCCAGATCTGGGTTGTTCTGGCAGGGTCAGCTATTGGCCTCCACTCGGGTGTTGTAAATGCCCTCTTACGCACTGCGAAGCTACTAATGCGGGGTTCCTCCTGCATGGGTGGGGCACGCTGGCCGGCTCCTTCAGGGCTTAGATGTCTGTACCCTGGACGCGGCCCCCCAGTACCTCGTTGACTAGGTTTTTGGTAGGGTCCTCTCGGTTAGGCAGGCCCTGACGGTCTTCCCTTTTCAGGTAGGTGGCTAGCCACGTTGGATGGTAAGGATCCTACAGTGGGGAAGAGCTTTTGTCTTTCGCTACAAGGTAGGGAGCCCCGTTGCATGGGTCACACCTTGGAGGCCCAGAAGAGGTCTCTTTTTTCCTTTGTTCCTTCCGCTGTTGGGCTAGGGCTTCCAGCCCGTGAAGGATCCCGCAGGTATCGGAAGCGTCCCTGGCAGCATAGGTGCGACAGGCCAGGAGACAAGTCCTTAGCGTGAAGGGTTGCCCCTGCCCATGATTTGGGTGAGGAGATGCCCCGCGGTCTATTACTTTTCTTAAGTTTCGATCCACTGGGCGATTTTTGTCTGGGTACAAAATGGGATTTAGTTCCCGCCCTCCCGGGCAGGCCGCAGGCCTGGCTGGGAACCGGCTTCATCAAGTGGTAGATACCCTTGTCCCGTCTTCGGGGCGTACCTTGGTTTACTCCGTCCTGCTTGTGGTCGGAGGAGAACAGGGCCCGGCCGGTATGGCCCGATGGCCCTCCACTGCCTTGTACGTGTACGATGGTTCGAGATGGCGTCTGGCCACCATGATGGTGGTGCACCAGGGTTTCTCCCTGGCTGATCTTGACAGGGCGGTTTCGCACCTGCATATCACCATATGTGCTCTGCATCGGCGTTTCCTGCGCTTTGGGCTTCACTACACAGTTATGGCTCTCCCGTTTTACCTGGCTTCTGCATCTCGGGTCTTCGCCAAATTGATGGCCCCGGTTCTGGCCCTATTAGGCTGAGGGGCTTCACGGTGGATCTGGCTGACCTGCCCTAGTCGGCTCCAGCCCTGAGGGATAAGGTGACAATCACCAGGCGCACGCCGTGGGTGTCTGGCTGGGTGATACCTCTCCTGTATTCGGTGTTGGCTCAGTCACACCGGTTGGGGGTTCTGGGTCTGATCCAAGATTCAGTCCGGATGGAGATTTTTTCCTTTTCTATGGCCAAGCACAGACGTTTCAGTTGACGGGTCGGCTCCCACTGTCCCCGAAGTGGTTCCTCCTGCGCCTTGCAGGTGGTTTCTGGGGCTCTGGTTTTTCCTCCTTGGCGGCATTCCCGTTGCGCAGTGTCACACTTCTGCTCGGCAGCGAAAGTGTTCTTCTGCAGTGGGACTGGTCCCCCTCATCCCTGGTTCGGTTGATCAGGTTGGGCCGCCAGATCCTCACTACTATGGTGGTTGCGGGCCCCGGCCCTGCATTGGGGGAAGTTGTTTTCTTCCCTGTTTTTGGACAGTGGTCGCTACGGACGCCAGTCTGCCTGGCTGTAGTCCTGGGGGTGTTGGCAACCTGGGGTCGCTGATCCCAGGAAGAGTCTCGTGTCCAGATGCGTGTTCCAGATCTTCGTGCCATCTGGCATTGCTTCTCCCGCTGGTCAGGGAGGCTATAGTTTTGTCCTATCTGAGCTCAGTCGGATATTGCCACGGCGTGGCATATGTGGATCAGCAGGGCGGGACTAGACGCTTAGCTGCTGCTTCGACGGTGGCTCTCGTTTTGCGGTGGGCTGAACTTCACGTACTGGTGATCTCCACCGTTTTACGTTTCAGGTGTCTAGCGTTGGCAAGCAAGTGCGTTTGGTCGTCTGAGTTTGGACCAGGGGGGATGGTCTCTGAATCCGGATGTGTTCCAGCAGATTTGTCAGCGGTTGGGTACGCCAGTCGTGGTTCGGCTGGCGCCTCGGTGGCCTCGGAAAGGTACAGTCCTTCGTGAGCTGAGCGAGGGACCCGTTGGCTGACGCAGCGGGTGCCCTTGTGGCTCTCTGGACCCGTCTTTGGCTCGATATGTTTTTCCATTCTCAAGCTGCTCCCGCGCCTATTGCGCTGGATAGCGGCAGAGGAAATACCGACTATTCTCATAGCGCCGGATTGGCCCCGGCGTCCTGGGTTCGCCTGTGTGGTGCGGATGGTGTTGAACGCTCCCTGGTGTCTCCCGCGTCGCGAGGATCTGCTGTTCCAGGGCCCCATCTTGCACCTTGCTTTGTCCTCGCTGGCTTTAACGGCCTGGCTATTGGATATCAGGTGTTAAGGGATTGGGGGGGTCTCGGAATTGGTGATTCCCACCATGTTCAAGGCGCGTAAGTCCACTTCATGCAAGATATGTCACTGCACCTGGAAGGCTTACATTGCCTGGTGCAAGTGGGGGTGGAACCCCCGTTCTTTTTCAGTAGCTTGAGTGCTGGCCTTCTTTCAACAAGGCCTAGATCACAAGCTGGCATTGCGCATCATCAAGGGGCAGGTTTTCAGCCCTGGCGATTCTTTTTCAGCGTTCCTCGGCGACGCATTCCTTGATTCGTACCTTGGTCCAGGGGGTTCGTCATGTCGCCCCCCAGGTATGGTCGCTTTTGGCGCCATGGGACTTTAATTTGGTCCTCTCAGTGCTTCAGGAGCCGCCTTACGAAAATATCAGGGAAATCTCCATGCAGCTCTTTTCGCAGAAGATGTCTTCCTGGTGGCTATCACATCCGCCTGGCTGGTGTCAGAGCTGGCACCTCTGTCTGGTAGGTCCCCGTACTTGGTCCTACATTAGGATAAGGAGGTTTTTTGTGCCCATCTCCTTCCTTCTTGCTGAAGGTGGTTTTCTCTTTTCACATTAATGAGGACATTGTCCTCCCTTCCCTGTGCCCGTGCCGTCTCATCCTAAGGCGGTTGCTTTGCACTCTCTGGATGTGGTTAGGGCTCTATCTGGTGGCTACGGCCCCCTTTCAGAGGTCGGATGCGCTTTTTGTCGCGGAGGATGGCCCGGCAAGGGGCTGGGGGCCTCGTCGGCCACTATTTCCCGTTGGATACGACAGACGGTAACCTGCGCGTATGCTGTTCGGGGCCAGGAGCCCCCCTTTCCGGTCACGGCTCATTCTACCAGGGCAATTAGTACTTCCTGGCCTTTCCGACACCAGGCGTCGGTTTCTAAAGTGTGCAGGGGCTACTTGGACCTCGGTGCACACCTTTTGCTAAGTTTTACAAGGTTGATGTTTCCGCATCCTTGGATGCTGCTTTTGGCTGCAAGGCTTTGCAGGCGGCGGTGTGTGGTGCATCTGGCTCCTCACGGAGGGCTCATTAGTTGGGTACAGTTGTTGCGTTACCCACCCCTCGTTTTGACACTGCTTTGGGGCGTCCCCACACGTCAAGAATAGAGGCTGCGTCTGTCAATGAACGAAAGAGAAAATAGGATTTTTTGACTTACCGTAAAAACCTTTTCTCTGAGTTCATTGACAGACGCAGCACCCTCCCCTCTCTTTTATGAGTTTGTACTGCTTGTTACGAACTGGCTGTGCTGAGCAGGATGTAGGGGTTATACCAAGAGAGGACTGCCCCCTGGGAGGGGCTGTGTCTGCTGGTAGTTGAACTTTGTTCTGCCTAGTCCACTCCTAGTGAAAGGTGGATAGCCCACAGTCAAGAATAGAGGCTGCGTCCGTCAACTAACTCAGAGAAAAGGATTTTGCAGTAAGTCAAAAAATCCTATTTTTTTTTTATATTTCTACCTGTTGGTGTATACTGCCCGTCCCTCATCAACTACCCTCTTCGTCCCTGTGGCCTCACAGGGACATGCTGGTTTTTGTGTAATTCTAATCAAGACTTGACAGAATGCAAACATGTAATGAAAACATTATTAGTGCCGTGTGCATAATGAGTGCAGTGTGCAATACATACAAAATAGAATACAATTATATACAGAACTTACAAATTTCCATTACAATATCAACATTTGTGAATGCGTGCAAAGCCATGCATCTTACTGCACACGATCGTTTCGCCTACAAGCCAAACATCACTACTGTGTATTGCAGTGAAGTAGCTGCCAGATAGTGGAACCGCAGCGTGCAGTTATAGACACAGCATCCAAAACTACCCACAAGTATTGGATACCAGTGGTGGCTAGAAATAAATTTGAGACAGTTATGGCGCTTACTCATAAAAAAGTGCAGTGCATAGTATATGTGCAATCCAAAATCATAATATGAAAATATCACAAATTGCAAAAAATTGCTGCAAACAAATCAATATAAACTCAGCCAAGTGCAAATATATGGGTGACAGGGATCAACAACAATGTCCAATAATTGAGCCTTCAAGAGGAGGAGATGGATGTCTTCAGTGACAAAAGAAGTAGGTATGCCCATCCACCAAGTGAAAGGAGACTATAGGGTGTCCGCATCAATGTAAATCTTCTGCATAATAGAGTGCTCCACCAACACACGTGTAGGCACACTAAACACTCACCAGATGATTCTGATAAGCTCGCATTTGTACCATCAATATAATACACTGGACAAACTTCTCCTCCACTAGACCAAGCTGGATGGCTCCATACGAACAATTACTCCAATTGTTCCCTCCAGATTGAAAATTCTCACAAGAAACAAAGGAACAGTTTCATAGCACAGCTCCATTTATTAAATCCATCGATTTACAATAGTAATTACTCACATTAAAAAGTGCTGTCTGCCAGCACCAGCACATTCAGCCTTTGCTATTGGGGACAAACGGCGTGCGTTCCAAGAATCAGACCGGAAGCGGAAGCCGTGTCAGAGGAGGTGGATGTGACCGCTATGCATTTTGTGGTGAGCCCTCATCATCAGGAAGTACTTCCTGCTGAACGTGCTGGTGCTGGCAGACAGCACTTTTTAATGTGAGTAATCACTTTTTACTATTGTATATCGATGGATTTAATAAATGGAGTTGCGCTATGAAACTGTTCCTTTGTTTCTTGTGAGAATTTTCAATCTGGAGGGAACAATTGGAGTATTTGTTTGTATGGAGCCATCCAGCTTGGTCTAGTGGAGGAGAAGTTTGTCCAGTGTATTATATTGATGGTACAAATGCGAGCTTATCAGAATCATCTGGTGAGTATTTAGTGTGCCTACACGTGTGTTGGTAGAGCACTCTATTATGCAGAAGATTTACATTGATGCAGACACCCTATAGTCTCCTTTCACTTGGTGGATGGGCATACCTACTTCTTTTGTCACTTAAGACATCCATCTCTTCCTCTTGAAAGCTCAATTATTGGACATTGTTGTTGGTCCCGGTCACCCATATATTTGCACTTGACTGAGTTTATTTTGATTTGTTTGCAGCAATTTTTAGCAATTTGTGATATATTCATATTATTATTTTGGATTGCACATATACTATGCACTGCACTTTTTTATGAGTAAGCGCCATAACTGTCTCAAATTTATTTCTAACATATTGATGGGGATTTATTCCCATTTATGAGAGTAGGCAGCAATACTCTCTTTTTGCACAAATTTATACACATTGATAGTGGCGCCATCCTTGTATATTTATACCTACCAGTGGTGGCTGGAGCTCTCCAACAGAGCAAAGATTGGACTCACCGTCTGAGACAGAGGTACTTATTCCTCCTCTTTTGCAGGGTACTTATACGGCAATTTATTTTTTCTAACTATAAGGTAGCATGAATGCAGATTTCCAACAGGTAAGGCATATTTTCTTTCTGTGTGGTCTGTTACCCCTTACAAGCAGATTACTCTCTTTACCCTCAGGCGGGGGCCCTACATGCGTGGCTTGGCAAGCTTCCTGATCCCTCCCTCTGGAGTAAATTCTCCTTTTTCTATGGCAAATCTGCCTTGATACAGCGGCATGGAAATGTTGCAAATGATAAGTAAATGATGTTTTTGTTGGCAAACAAGAATCTGAAAGTCAGTCTGATTTAACAGGTTTCATAGGATTTAAGGAAATCTGTACAGATAGCTTTGGTTTCATTTCCAAGTATCACCATTTTTTGGACACCAGGTAGTGTTATATTGGTTTTAATTATCTTTAATCTTTCTCTTCTGACAGGCGGGAAAGATCCAGTTTGGTTACGTTTATGGGATCAGTGCAATTGGCTGTTTGGGGATGTTTTGCCTTCTCAACTTGATGAGTATGACCGGCGTTTCCTTTGGCTGTGTTTCAAGTGTCCTGGGCTACTGTCTCCTGCCTATGATTATACTATCTGGTTTTGCTGTAGTCTTATCTTTGCAGTAAGTAACACACAGACTTTTTCTCACCCTCTTTTAGAAAAGGAGTTTTTCCTGAAGCAACATCAAATGTTAGCTTCTGTTTTCTAGTATGTACCCAGAAATTGAGCATCAATTCTAAAGTAGCACATAACCATGTTATGCAAGCATAGAAGCAGTGATCACAGGGAATTTTCAGGTGCCATTAAATACTGTACAACATGAATATTCAAGTGTTTGTATAAAAAAGACTTTTATTTGCCATACTCGGTCCCCTTGACAAAAATTAGCCAGTTAATCTTTGCAGTGGCCAACTGCAAGGGAAGAATTTTATGTTTCCTGGAGTTTGACTTTAAGTCAAAAGCTTTTTTTATGTACTTATTTTGAAGAGTAGGGACTGAACAAAGTCTTGGCCTTTTTCATTTTCTGCTATCCATGTCATATTACAGAGATTTCCCTTCAATTCATTTTATGTAATTTTCCCTTTATTCCTGCATGTGTGACAACTCAAAATTTTATATTTTTCCTCCCTTTCAGTGCACAATGACAGTGGTAACTAGAGGAAACTAGAAATGGTGAATCTTCTTAAAGATGACAGGGTTATGAACCCTCACCACTCTATCCAAAACTAAAAAAAAAAAAATGTTTTCGCTTTAGATACACTTTAAAATTTCTGTTACCCCCTTTTTTTCTTTCATTAACCAGGGATCTCCAAACTATGGCCCTCCAGCTGTTGTGGAACTACACATCCCATGTGGCATTGTAAAACTGACATTCCCACCCATGACTAGGCATGATGGGAATTGTAGTTCCTGAACAACTGGAGGGCCATAGTTTGGAGACCCCTGCATTAAAATTATGCTTGGAAGCCAGATCTATTCCGATTGCTATTATCCCCATTTTAGACAAGCTAACACTCATATCCAGCCTACTCATCTTTGGTTACATTGTTACTTACTCTAATGGAACTTAATGTAAATTGCTGTCGTGGTAACTGTTCTTGGTTCAAACTCCCTACTGTTCATCACCTGTCAAGGCTGCACTTTACTTTATCATGCCCCATGCTGTTGTACTGTATCTGTAATAACAACTGACTACATAAATGTGTTCTATGTTATTCACATATCTTATTGCTACCCAAAATGAATAAACATAGTGAACAAAATGCTGAAAGACATTATGGCCCCTTTCACACTGGGGTGCTTTACAGGTGCTATTGCACTAAAAGTAGCGCCTGTAAAGTGTCTCCCCATTAAACCCAGTGTGTCCTTTCACACTGGGGCTGCTCAGGGCAGTGTGCTTGCGGGAGGAAAATTAAACTCCTGCAAGCATGTTTTTTCAGGAATATGGGGAGCGGTGTATACACCGCTCCTCCACAGCCCCTGCCATTGGAATGAATGGGCAGCGCTCCCGAAGCGGCCGTACACCGCTCTGGGAGCGCCGGCACTTTTAACCCCTGTTTAACCCCTTGTGGGGGGTTAAAAGTGCCGTGTTGCCATCCGAATAGCGGTGCCATAGCGCCGCTATTACAGCGGTAGATCTCCGCTAAATTAGCGGCGGTTTACTGCTCACGATCGGGTGGTCCCAGTGTGAAAGGGGCCTTACAGATATGCGTTAAACTTTCCGTCATTCCCCTAAACCCGAAACGTAAGCGTATGCAAACCTATTTTTGTCTGGCTGTTGTGAACAAACATTGGGAACCTAGACATTCTAGTAATTTATTTTAAGTTAGAAGTCATTTTTTTGAGTATTTGGTGGTTAAGTAAACAATCATGTTGGTAGAAGACAGATTACTCATGTTATTTATAATTCTAGTTCATAACACTGAATGTGTAAGGCTTCATTTAGATTGCGGTTGGGAGAAGCACCAAAAATGTGCTGTTGAAAGGCATTTTTGCTGCTCCCCCATAAGCCACAACTGGCAGTAAACGAGTATGTGTACCTGGCGTGACCACAATGCTCTGCGCCAGTGGCAAAGTTGAAGTGTACATATTCAAGAGAAAGGATGTAATATTGCAGCTTACCCATGCATAAACGTGGTGACTGCATACATTTTGCTTTTTTAGGCCTATATTTATTTTACCAGGTGATCCAGCTTGTAACAGGGTGACCATACAATCCATACTGTGTCTGTGGAGGAACAGCATTGTCCCCATAGGTCGGGACTGCAGAACCATTCCCCTTCTATTCTTTATATGATCGGTAGGAGTTCTATAGTACTCAGCTGGGAATAATGTAGCTAATAACGGTCAGCACAGGAAGTTCTTTTTGGCAGGGTCAACATGTTCTGTTTTTTTATATTTATTTATTTTTTACAGTTATTAAGCAGATATAGGAAACAGTTCTAATGGTATTTTGTTCTATTATATGCCATTCATTTGTAGCTCTCCTTTAAAAAAAAGTGTACTGCTGTTGTAATTGGCTAGAGAAATCTGCTTCTGTTTAACGAGGAAGCCTTTAACTACATACTACACTGCTCTGCATGCCCACCCCAAGTACCTTTTCCCATTGTGGAGTGTTCCGTGCAGCATTATACAGAGAACTCTGACAGACACTGTGGGCTTCACAACGTGCTTCACATTTTGTGAATAAGTCCTAGCATTCAGGTCCTTTGTGGAGCAAACATTGTGGTATCCTGTGGATAGTGGTATCTGCTCTCCATTAAAAATGGACTTCTAGATTTCTTAAAAATGAAAGCTATTTAGGCTGGACGAGTCCCAAGAAAGACCTTCATTAGCATAATAGTTTTGCATTTGCAGATTATTCTACAAATGTAATTAGCTACATTTTTTTTCTCCTAACTCTATATGGCATAGTTCTTGAAATGTAGGACCTGATGCAGCAGATTGCTCAAAGTGTTCCCCTGTACTTATAAGATTAATTGGGGCCTTTATTAAAGCGGAACTTCAGCCACTTTGTACAGTGTGTGAAGGTTACTAGGGGTTAGGTCCAATGAGGTGCATGCCACCTTGTGGACTTCTCTTTAATTTGCAATTTGTATTTTTACTGAGTGCCAGGAACATAGCTAGCTCTATACTTCTGGCTCTGGACCTTCTGGTATCAGCTAATGCAGCTGCAAAGTCACATGCAGACACTGCCTGCCCCTGCCCAATCACAGAGCGCTTTGTATTATGTCAACTGATTCACAATATACAAAGGCTTCTGTGAATGAACAGCAAAGGGAAGGGGTTGGCAGAGCTGCTGCTGCTGTGTGAGAGAGCAGAGTCTGGGAGTTTAGCGATAGCTGTACTCCCAAAGCTCCAAGAAAAGCTGACAGATGTAAATAAGAGCAGTCCAACAAGGTGGATGTCACCTTGAGTACTTAACTCATAGTATGGCAGCACATTTTCAAAGTGGCTGAGTTCCTGGACTTCAGCCCCAAAGCTGTAGCATATTACCTATTGTGCAATTTTGCATGCAAAACTTTTAGTAATACTCCTTCTATTTTTGTGAACAAAGATTTCTTTGTGAGGGATGGTGCTGCCAAATAACAATTCTACATCTGTTTTCTCACCTGTACCCCAACTGTGAGCACTATTTTAACATTGAGATTCAGAACTCAATGCTAAGGGGCACTTTTTAAACATGCACAGATATGTTCATTTTCAGAAGGGGTAATTTAATATGCAATTGCATACAAATTATGGAATCTGTTTTGACAATTGTCTCCCATTGTGCCACTTACATGCACTAGATATACACTACATGCACACACTAACGAGTATCTGGAAGCCCAGTGTTGGCATTGGTCTGACAGAGCATCACAATTTATTTGTGTATTAGAGAAACCTTCAGTGTGTAAAACTGTCATTAAGACATGTTTGTTCTTCTTTTCTCAGAGGGATTGTCGGTGTTCTTCTCACAGCTTTGATCATTGGTTGGTGTAGCTTCTCTGCCTCAAAAATCTTCATTTCTGCTTTAGCTATGGAGGGACAGCAATTCCTGGTCGCCTATCCTTGTGCTTTACTTTATGGAGTGTTTGCCCTTATTTCCGTGTTTTGAACTGAATATTCCAGTTGGACTACATTGGGCCAAACACATCCTGAAGACAATTTCTCCTGTTTTTAAGGATTCGTGAACTCCTGTTATGCACATACTCGGGGGAACAGTGGAAAAATGACACAAATCCAATGTTCATTTTTTTTATACAGAACTTTTAAATACTAAATGGACTCAGAATAGCTTTCCTTCTACTAGTGCTTGCGTTTAGAAGTTAGATCTTTTTTTCAGGTTGTTTACGGGGCAGAGCCAATATGGATTCTGGAGTGACGTTTGAATACAGTCACGGTATGGAAGTGGAGTAATTGGTAATAAAGGAGTTTCCAAGTTTAATATGCTGTACATTTTATAATGCTAAATATCAGTGTTAGTGCACATTGACATCACAAGTTATTTGGCTATAAAAAAGAATGTAAGTCAGGCTATTTTTTTTTTTTTTTTATTATTTGAAAAAATTAATTTCTTTTCTTCAAAAAAAAAATACCCATTTACGTTAGGCTATCAAATTTCTTTGAATTAAAAAAGGTTTCTCCTACGTTCACTGACAGACGCAGCTTCTTCTTGACTTTGTGGGGTTTTATGTTCGTCTTACTAGGAGTTAACTAGGCAGGGAAAGAGTTCAGCTGGCCCCTCCCCTGGGGGCCGTCCTCCTTTCCTACATTAAAACCCCCCCTCACAGAGGACTCTCCAGTTTCAATGCCTAGTTTGCAAAGTACTTCCTGGGCCTTCAGACACCAGGCTTCGGTGTCACAGGTGTGCAAGGCGGCCACTTGGGCCTCGGTTCACACTTTTACTAAGTTTTACAAGGTTGATGTGTTTGCATCTTCAGATGCTGCTTTTGGCCGCAAAGTTCTGCAGGCGGCAGTGTAGGCGCGACTGGCGCCTCCTCAGAGGTTCACTTGGGTACAGTTGTTTTTGCGTTTACCCACCCCTCTTTTTTGACACAGCTTGGGGACGTCCCCACAAAGTCAAGAAGAAGCTGCGTCTGTCAGTGAACGTAGGAGAAAAAGGGATTTTATTATAACTTACCGTAAAATCCTTTTCTCCGAGTTCACTGACAGACGCAGCACCCACCCCTCTGGGCTCTGTTTTGGTACGGCTTGTGTACAAACTGGAGAGTCCTCTGTGAGGGGGGGTTTTAATGTAGGAAAGGAGGACGGCCCCCAGGGGAGGGGCCAGCTGAACTCTTTCCCTGCCTAGTTAACTCCTAGTAAGACGAACATAAAACCCCACAAAGTCAAGAAGAAGCTGCGTCTGTCAGTGAACTCGGAGAAAAGGATTTTACGGTAAGTTATAATAAAATCCCTTTTTGTTCCACTTCCTTAAGGTGCATAGCATTGGTTTATATTTCTTTTTTTACTTGGTTACTTTTGTCATGTCAGATGTGGTAAACTTTACAGCTTCTTAGAATTTATTTATTGTGTTTTGCAGAAAATGTTGTTTTGTTCAAGCTGTGCCCACCCAGTCTTCACCATTGAAAGGCTAAAGCCCACTTGCATTACACAGTCTGTTGGAAACAAGTATAAACTATGCACAGTCACTACAATTTGGCATATCAGAAAACATGTCCCAAACACTTTGTTTTCAGCTAATGAACACTATTCCAGGACCATGTCTTTTTTTCAAAATTCCAGTGTAAATCAAATACTGTCTTACTGCTCTTTCTGGTGATAAAGCAAAGAGAGATGTGGTGTTATATTGTTCTGCAATTATGTGTCATTAAATGAATAAGTTAAAAACAAACCTTTTCAGAATTTCTTCAGTTATAAGAGGTACACCCTAGCAAAAACTGAAATGTAAGCCCTGAGTTGCATATAGGGATCTCTTCAGTACTTTATTATATGGGCATTACAACAATCTGGTAATCATAGAGCCAGGGCACGACTTGCACCGTTTAGCCTGCAGAACAAATGCAACCAACTGGTCCTTTCAAAAATGTCTACATGCACACCTTACCAACGTACAAACGTTTCAAAGCAATTACAGTACAAATACCAATTTTGCAAACATGTATAAGATACAAATGGTATATGGTGCAGTAGAAAGCAGTGTGAAATAATGAATGTACAGCATAGTGTTCAAAATGGATAGGTGTCAAAAATAGAATGTGCATCTTACAGAATGAAGTAGTGTGAAATAGGGAATGTACAGTGAAGAATGAGGTGACGTTGAAGCAGTATTGTACAGAATGAAGTAGTGTAGACTAGGAAATGTACAGCGTATAAAATAGGGAATGTACAGAAAGAGACTGTGCTTATTTCACACCATTCTATTCTGTACATTTCCCAGAGTACAGAATGAGCTGATGTGGAGCCTGGAATGTACAGTACAGCTTGTAGAATGGGACAGTGTAATGAATATTGCGGCACACAGAATTAGGCAGTGTGAAATAGGGAATGCACGCTACTGCAGAATGAGGCAGCTTGAAAGGGGAGTGTACTGCACAACAGACAAAATGAAGCAGTGTGGAATAGTAAAGCACAGTGTACAAAAACCGTGGTGTGGACTTGAGAATAAAGAGCATGGTGTACAGAATGAGGCCATGTGAAAAAGGAAATGAACCCAAATGGGGCGAACATTAACCTGCTCAGATTGAGTGAAAGTATGCAAAATGCTGTAATGTAAGAATGCTTTAAAAATATATATATTTTAATTGTTTATTTTCATCAATTTACAACATGCAAAGTGAGCGAACAGAGGAAAAATCAAAACAATATTTGGTGTGAACACCCTTTGCCTTCAAAATAGCATTAATTCTTCTAAGTACACTTGCACACAGTTTTTGAAGGATTTCCGCAGGTAGGTTCTTCAAAATATCTTGAAACACTAACCACAGATCTTCTGTGGATGTAGACTGCCTCAAATTCTTTTGTCTCTTCATGTAATCCCCAGACAGACTCCATGATGTTGAGATCATGTAGGTGTCTTCTAGACACCAATCACAAAGTTCTATAAAACTTCTTGGATGGACGCCTTTAGGAAGTTTTTGACACACGTTCACATGAATCTTCTTAATTACGATAAAACTTCCGTTTCCCACAAGTGTGGTTTATAACAAAACTAAAAAGGAGACAAGCGAGTGAAACGTACAACATTTAACTACTTTTATTTGTTAATTTTATATATATAAAAATTTCGTAAGAATGTAATGTCGTAAAACGTATGAAAGTGAGTTAGACTCGTCCAATTACAAGCGGGGTAAACCCAAGTAAAGGAAAAAGTGTACCGGAGTAAGACATGTGGTACGAGAAATAAGAGTTCAGGTGTGGTGCCAAAAACATGTGACACGAAATGATAAGGTGTGACGAAGTAAAACAGACAACAC
>BLSH010436776.1:1318960-1337560 GCA_018402905.1 Glandirana rugosa
CCGGTCACCACACACCTGATGTAAGGAGGCACACCGCTGGCCTGGGGACACATAATGTAAGGAGGCACACCACTGGCCTGGGGACACCTGATGTAAGGAGGCACACTGCTGGGGGCACATAATGTAAGTAGGCACACCGCTGGCCTGGGGACACCTGATGTAAGCAGGCACACTGCTGGGGGCACATAATGTAAGGAAGCTTACCGCTGGCCTGGGGACACCTGATGTAAGGAGGCACACCACTGTGGGCACATAATGTAATGAGGCTCACCACTGGGGGCACCTGATGTAAGAAGGGACACCTGATGTAAGGAGGCACACCGCTGGCCTGGGGACACCTAATGTAAGGAGGCACACCACTGGCCTGGGGGCACATAATGTAAGGAGGCACACCGCTGACCTGGGGACACCTAATGTAAGTAGGCACACCGCTGGGGGCACATAATGTAAGGAGGCACACCACTGGGGGCACAAAATGTAAGAAAGGCACACCACTGGGGGCACATAATGTAATGAGGCTCACCACTGACCTGGGGACACCTAATGTAAGTAGGCACACCGCTCGGGGGCACATAATGTAATGAGGCTCACCACTGGGGGCACCTGATGTAAGAAGGCACCCCACTGGGGACACCTGATGTAAGGAGGCACACCACTGTGGGCACATAATGTAATGAGGCTTACCACTGGGGGCACCTGATGAAAGAAGGGACACCTGATGTGAAGTGATGGTAAAGTCTTTGTTATATGTATATGTTATACTTACCTGCTCTGTTGCAGTAGATTTGCACAGAGCAGCCAGGATCCTCCTCTTCTCAAGTTGCTCTTCTGTGCTTCTGGCCATAATGTAAGGAGGCACACCACTGGAGGCACCTGAGGTAAGGAGGCACACCGCTGGCCTGAGGACACCTGATGTAAGGAGGCACACCGCTGGGGACACCTGATGTAAGGAAATAGGAATAGTCAAGAACAAGCCAAGGTCGGGGTATCAGCAGACAGGAATAGTCAAGAACAGGCCAAGGTTGGTAAATGGAATCAAATAAAGAGCACACGGCAGGAACCACACACAGGAAGCCTAACACACAATATTGATTGGCAGCGCTGGCTTGCACTGCAAGGTGTTATATAATGTTCCTAATTAGGGGCTGGGGTGGAGTCCTATTGAGGGATGATTAGTTAAGCAAACAGGTGAGGGGTGCACGGTCTCTAAGCTGAACACAAGCAGAGAGGTGAGCAGACAGACAAGACATGATGTTACTGCAGATTCATGACATTTCCTTCCTTCTCTCTCCTTCCCTCCCTATTTCTTTCTTTCTTCCTCCATCCCTCATTCATCTCAGACTCGAATCACATCCCATTTGAGACACCCATTTAAGCCACGCCCGCTGTTAGGTTTAAGCCACACACATTCCCATGCCACATTTTCTCCTTCATCTATGACACACCCACAAATGAATGGCACGCCCCCTAATTATAATAAGGCCCCGTTTACAGACAAAAAAGTGCTTATACATTTTTTCACAATGTTGGCAACGATAAAGTAAAAATGAGAAATGCTAAGTGCTGCAGACTTTCTTGGAACTCCCAGTTTCACTACTGAAAGACAGTGCAACTATTATCTGATTTGGATCTACTTGAATAGCATAGCTCTATGTAATATAAATGTATCTGGCCCAGATATTGCTGAGATTAATTTAAAAGTAATTTTATTCTGACCGGAGAAACCTGTAGGGATGTGTGCCTTTTTTTGACTGGCTAAAAAAATGAAAATGTTAAGCACAGTTGTGCTCTTTGTTTTAAAGTGAATCTATGGGTAAAATAAAATTACAAACTAACAGCAGCAGCAGGTAGCTGAGGATAAAGTAAAATAACAATGCTAAAAACAGCCTTGGGTAGCTAACAATATATGCTGTCAGTACATGTCTCTTGCTGCAAAGTCTTCTAATCCAATACTGCCTGGAGCCTTCCTGAAGCAACCATGCAGACATTTATTGTGTAAAACTTGCTGTTTGCGTAAGCAAAGATGCTCTTTTCACTTGGCAACACACTGGTCTGCTGATAGGTCACTCATTCAGCAGCCAGTACATTTTTTTTTTGTTCCAAAAATGTTTTATTGAGAGTAAAATAAAAGAATAGTACAATGTATAAAACTTATAAGATACCTCGATACAGAATAGGTAGCATATGGTACATACCAAGAGATATTTTCCAAATATGCTGAATACAACATTATTAACATCCAATAGCCTTTGTGTTCAAACTGAACTTAATCGTGAATTCTGATCAAGTGGCCTAGTTTTGATATGGCCCGTCAAGATGTGGGGGAAGAAAGTGGTGTTGAGCTGAGTCGTGCTGGGATATTGGGTCTAAGATGCTCTAATTTATGATAGGGTTGTTATGTATAGGCTGGGTCCTATATAGGACGTTTAACCATTTTACGAGTGTCTCATTAGGAGTTACCTATTGGAGATAATTGTTTAGAAACAGATAAACATAAAAGGAGTTATTGTAAGGTGTGTCAGGGAGGTAGAGGGAACGGGTTATTTGGAAAGGGGTAAAGAGAAAGGGGTAGAGTTAAGGGTTAAACAAAAGAAAAGGGAGATGGGGGGTGATAATACTGCCTCAGTCTTCGCCAGAGACAATTATCATGTTTTTAGATCAATTATAAAAGGCTGCATTAAATTTTTAGTGGTCTTAAAGCAGAACTGCGGGATCAGCAAAAAAATCCCCCATTAATACACCCCCTCACACAAAATACTAAACAGTTATTACATTTGTTAAATTCCTTACCGTTGAAGAGAAACTTCTTATTGAATTTTCAGAAAGTCAGCTCTCTAATTCAAAAAATGCATCATGTATTCTGCCAAGGAAGTGCTGTTAGAACAGTTATTACATCATATCCTCTCCCCTCTCGTTACAGGAAAAGTAACTACATTTCCCATGAATCTTTGCCATTGCATTAAATGTGGGAGGGTACACTAGGCCTATACATGTTTGTTTTTTTTAATTGGAAAAAAATAACTTTATTTAGAGAAAGCATATTTTACAGTAATCTTAGAAGCATATACCGAATAAAAGAAAAATATTAAATACTTCCCGATCAGCCGCCACAGCTCTACTGCGGCAGGTTGGCACGGTTGCACAAATCAGCATCACGGTACAACGGCGGCGCATGCGTGATTCGTGGGCAAGCGCTACGTAAGCGTGCCTGCAGGTTGGGCGGAATTGATGTCTGCTGGCGACCCGCGATTTCCTACTACAGGGGCAGAACGGAGATCTGTCAATTGCAGATTGCCGTTCTGACAGGAGACATTACAGTGATCTACTGTTCCCTGTCATCGGGAACAGTGAGATCAGTCATGTCCCTGCCAGCCCAGCCCCCACACAGTTATAACACACCTAGGGAACACAGTTAGACTCTTGATCACCTCCTAGAGTATGACCCCTTCCCTGCCAGTGTAATTTTTATAGCGCTGATCTAATAATGTCATTGGTCTCAAAAAGTGTCAAAAGTGTCCAGTCTGTCTGCCGCAATGTCGCAGTCCCAATCAAAATCACAGATCTCCTCCATTACTAGTAAAAAAATAATAAAAATGCCATAAATATATCCCCTATTTTGTAGACGCGATAACTTTTGTCAACCCAATCAATATATGCTTATTGCGATTTTTTTTACTAAAAATATGTAGAAGAATATATATCGGCCTAAACCGATGAATACATTTTTTTTTTTGGATATGTATTATAGCAAAAAGTAAAAAATATTGTTTTTTTTTCAAAATTGTCGCTTTTTTTGTTTATAGCATGTAGTTTGTATATAGTGCCGTATTGCAAAAAATGGCCTGGTCATTAATGGGGGCAAATCCTTCCGGGGCTGAAGTGGTTAAACAAATAGAAAAAAAAGAGCGTACAAGAAACATGGTATATGGCATTAGCCATCAATAGTTATGTTATAGCTTATAATAAAAGGTTAAAGTGGAGGTCCGAGGTAGGAAAAAAAAATTAAAAGTCAGCAGCTACACATACAGTAGCTGCTGACTTTAATTAATAGGACACTTACCTGTCCTGGAGTCCAGCAATGTCTGCACCCACCGCCGATCTTCGGATCGGGGGACTGGTGCAGCCACCTGCATCGCGGGTAAGGGAACTGGGCACCTTACTGCGCATGCGCGAGGCTCTGCCGTCCAGAAGCAGAGTGATCAGGGAGGAGGGAGCCGGGCTGCTGACGTCAGCGGCCGCGGCTGCCGGCCAGAGCTCCCGGAAGTGTGGAAAAGACACAAAGACAGGTGTCCTCTTCCCCCTCCCCCCCGAAAGGTGTCAAATGTGACACCTGAGGGGGGGAGGAATCCAACCAGCGGAAGTTCCACTTTTGGGTGGAACTCCGCTTTAAGTCTTAAATTCACCTAGTGTTGTGTCTTTTAGGGAATAAACACCGTATACGTACATGTTTGCCAAGGATATTAAGTACAGGTCTCACCATCTGCCAACCACCTGTCCCACACTCTGGAGTATTTAAGTGGACATCCTCTATGGGTATAGATCATTTTTTTAAATGGGAAAGTATCATTAACCTCTTTTTTCCATCTCTGGACTGTGGGGGATATATCCTGCATCCAGTTCCGAGCCACTGTATTCCTTGCTATGAAGAGTGTTTCATATATAAAAGTAGTAAGAAATGTATCTATGTCTACATCCGGAAGAAGGCCCAGCAAACATTTGGGTCTAGTACTACGGGGGTGCCCATCTTGTCATGCATAAAATATACTACTTGAAGCCAAAAGGTTTGTATAACTGGACAATTCCTTATTAAGTGGTAAAAAGTGCCAGATGCTGAAGCACATAGAGGACATAGTGGACTACGTGTAGGATGAAAATGTGCCAGCCTTTGTGGCGTCAGGTATGTTCTATGTATAATCTATAATTGTGTTAATCTATGCAACATTTTGGGGAATGCTGTTTTGGCGCCCTCCAAAATTTCCTCCCAATTTGTGTCTTCTATAGCCCCAACATCGAGTTCCCATGTGTTTTGGGCTTTATAAGCCAGTGCTGTGGCTGCAGGAAGACGAATAGTGGAGTATAGAGTAGAAATTAGCTTAGAGGGTTCTGCACCTAGAATAATGTCCAAAACGGGGTGGTCAGGGAGATATGTACTGTATATTCGCAAACTGGGTCTGTAGAGCGTGATGAAATATCTAAAAAATAAATGATTAGGAAGAGCAAATTCCTATTTAATTGCCTGGAATATTTTGGGCCCTGAAGTGGTCATAACCACTTATAGATGGATGATTCCATTCGCAGCCCACACTATAGGGTCTGGGATGGTGAGCAGTTCCAGCATGTGATTGTTAAACCACAGGGAAGTATAGGAGTGGATTCAGCTTACGTTGAGCTTTCTTAACCGCTTGACGACCAGCCACCGTGGCTATAGGGTGGCAGGTCGGCTCTCTTGCTCAAATCGCCATAGCTGTACGGCGACTCGCGCAGGCGCAGTTGCGAGCGATAGCTCGCCGCTGGCAGCGCGCACTGGCGCATGCTGCGTGAGTGTACCCGCGGGTTGGGTGGACTCAATGTCTGCCGGCAACCCGTGATCGCCTTCTACAGAGGCAGAATAGGGATCTGTCAATGTAAACAAGGCAGATCCCCGTTCTGACAGGGGACATGACAGTGATCTACTGTTACCAGTCATCAGGAACAGTGAGATCTGTCTCAGGTTGCCCAGCACGATCCAGAGTGGGGGTCATAGTCATATTGAAGTCACCCATCCACACACCCATCCCATCGGATATTGAGCCATGAAGGCTAAGACCTCGGTAATAACCTCCGAACTGTATGGAGGGGTGATATAACAGGCTAACAGTAAAAGTGAAAGTCCACCCAGTGTAACATGCAGGAATATAATATCAGTTCAAATGGAGCAGATTATGTAATGAGGATGGAAACCCCTCTAGATAGATGCGTATACGTACTATGGTAGGCCCATCCTATCTAGGGGTGTTTTAAGGCAGCTTGTAGGTGTCATGTAACATGGGTTTCGACCAAGATTATAATGTCGACTTTTTGTGACTTAAGAAATGTAAGGGATGCCATACGTTTGAATTTGTTCCATACACCCCATACATTCCACGTTTGGAACTTAAGAGACGCCATTTGGCATAGAAATACCACATGGAAGGTTATTTAACATGTCAGAGCAACAGAGCAGAAATACAGCTAAGAGTATAGACCATTAGAAATACAAATTGTACCATGCTATATAATGAGAACAGTTGTAAATCACCATGTGCAATCAAAAAATAAACAGAAAAATAAAGAAAAAAAACAAAACGAATCAGACCTCGGTTGTTGAACAGTCTTCTGGCATAGAGAACACTCCAGAGGTATGTAACTTGGAGTACATGAGTAGGGATCAGAAATAGCAGAAAAAGAAAAGAAACATTGCTAAGTGGGCGATTTCTTCACTGATCAGTACATGGTGAGATAGTGGAGGGAGGTCAATACCCCACAGAGCTCCTTCTGTGGGGACCGCTTGCATCTGTACTGGGGAGATGAATAGGAATTGTCTATCACCAGAGTCTCCGAAAACAGGATGGATATCCGTGATACCGCTCTAAAGTATAGAGTTTAAGCACAAGGATCCATTTCCTAATATGAGCGGCAAAACAAATTAAACCAAAGGACCAAAATAGATCATAGTCATACTCCATTTAAGTAGGCAATAAGAAGGATAGATGTCATTGACAAGAATGACTGCGCAGGTTCCCACGGTACACAAGTTGAATGGGAACACTTAGTGGTCTGCATATAAAGAGGGGGAGATCACGGGTAATATGTGCAGAAGTGGGCCTGTACATGTTAAATGAGAACTTGCTTACTTCTACATTAATCAAGCCCCCTCATTCTGCAGCCACACTACTGAGCACAGCATAGACATTGAGGAGGAATTCTTATAATTGTAAAGCATGCATATGCACAATGTTTAGTTCATTCTATGTAGTCTACTTTCATGAAATCTCTCCCCAGCCAGAACAGCAGATAAAAAAATGTATGTCTTATCCTCCTTTAGATGTGTATTACATGTGAAATCACATATCTCTAGGATTATTGCACTTCAAGTTAATCTGTATGGCCAATATCTATAGCAGGGGTTTCCACCATCCCTGCTAAGTTTCAATTCTTATGTGTTATTTTCAGTTTGATGTGTATTATATGAGATGTTACATATCGTAGAAACAGGTATTGGGGTAATAGCTTATTGAGATTATGCTGATTGGCAGCATTGATGGGCACTGATAGGCGGCACTGATTGGCAGCACTGATGGGCAGCACTGAATGGCAGCATTGATAGGCACTGATAGGCGACACTGATAGGCCGCACTGATGGGCAGGGATAGGCGACACTGATGGGCACACTGATTGGTACTGATTGATAGCACTGATGGGTGGCACTGATTGGCACTGATAGGTACTGATGGGTGGCACTGATTGGCATTGATTGGTGCCACTGATAGGCAGTACTGATTGGCGGCACTGATGGGCAGTGATAGGCGGCACTGATTGGTGCCACTAACAGGGCGGCACAGATAAGCCGGCTATCAGTGCCAATTAGTGCCTGATTGGCACTGATAGGCAGCACTGATTGGCAGCACTGATGGGCACTGATAGGCAGCACTGATGGGCAGTGATAGGCGGCACTGATGGGCAGCACTTATAGGCACTGATGGGCGGCACTGATGGGTGGCACTGTTTGGCACTGAAAGGCGGCATTGATTGACAGCACTCATGGGCACTGATAGGCAGACCATGATTGGCACTGATAGGCGGCACTGATTGGCAGCACTTGTGGGCACTGACAGAGGAGATGGAGTTTACGTGCAGCAGTGAGAGCTGCCCAGTGTATGTGAAACTGTCAGGTAATATAACAGCTGATCTTGTCACTACAAGCAGTCAAAACAAAGCGGTGATGTCAGGGGTGGACTAGACCGAACAGCTATCAAACACCAGCCAATGACTTAACTGCTTATGAAAGGGGCGGAGCCACAGAAACATAGCGGCCCACCCAGTCATCATCCCATTGGCTGGTGTTTGATAGCTGCTTGGTCCCGCCCATCCCCGACATCGCCACTTCGTTTTGACAGCCGATCTACTCATCGCAAGTAATTACCTGACAGTTTCACATACACTGAGCAGCTCTTAGAAGCCTCACTATCTGCTGCATATGAAACTGTTTCACATGCAGCAGGTTACACACAGAGGCAGCCTTTCTGAGAAGCCGGGGGCAGAGGGTGTGTGGGAGGGGGCTGTCATTTCTAGGACAAAATCTGTCCCTTCCTCCCACTACAGCTAGCAGAGATGGAAATACATCCCTGCTTCCTGTAGATATGACTACAAATGGGAGTGCCAAGCCCGGTGGCTGAGGGAAAAAACAGGAAATCCCTGCCAAGTAAAAGTTTTATCTGTAAGTTACCAGGCTACTGTGAGGAAACTAATGAGCTAAGAAGAAGATGAATGGCATATTCAGGGAAGGTAGGAAATGAGTAAAAAGAACACGATATTTTATCAACGGTAATCTCCTTGACGAGGGTCTTCCCCTACTCATCCCTTGGATAGGGGAGGCAAGCCCATATTCATAGGTTGAGGACAAAATGTAGATATGGATGTAAGCGAATGGGGTCAGAGTCTAGTTTGGGGAGCTGACCTGGTTTAATCCCATCAGAGTCATGTATCTATCTATGGTTCTGAAATGGGTCCAGCAGGCCCACATCTTTGAGAATGTGGATGCTGAATCTCGTTCTATACAGATTAGTTCCTCCATTTCTGCAACTTTATCAATGCATTTTAGCCATTCGGGAATGGTCTGTGTATTGGATGAACCCCAATGTGCTGGGATGCAGAGTTGGCTGCATTTATCATGTGTATGACCAAGGACTTCCGGTAAGCTTGTATAGGTATGGAGGAGTGGTGAAGTATGAATTGTGCTGGCGTGTGCTCTAAGGAGTATGTCGAAATTTGTGCCATTATTTCAGGGACCTGAGACCAGAATGGTTGTATTAATGGGCAAGACCACCATATATGTAGCAGTGTACCCTGTTCTCCACATATTCTCCAACACCTATTAGAAATATCAGGATTGCATTTGTTGAGTAGGGGCGGCGTTCGATACCAACGAATTAAAGTTTTGTAATTGTTTCTTCAGTCGAGACATTGATTGAACCTTTATGGGCTATAGTAAAGATACGTTCCCATTGTTTCTCTGTATGCTCTATTTGTAATTCCTTTTCCCAGGCTTGGCAGGCTTTCCCCGATTTTGGGGATGTGGTTTCGAAGTATAAGTTCTGAATAGTAGAAATTACATGTCATTGGGGTGTGGTTTGGGAGCAGACAGATTCAAAGGGGGTAAAAATGTGAGATACAGAGGAGGAGCCATCGATGTCTCGTAGGAAGTGGCGTATTTGAAAGTATGCCCAGTAAGGGAAGGCGTATGCGTGCATATCTGTGGCCAACTTGTTGTGATCCAAGAGGTTACCATCACGGTAGAAATGGTGGGCACGCATCTCGTTATGAGGCAAAATGTTTGTTAGGAAGTGCGTGGACATACCGGGGGGAAAGGCCGGGTTGAGATGAACAGGGGTAAGTGGCCCTGTGTTTGAGGAGATGTTAAGCTTTGTGTAAAGTTCTTTGACAGTTTGTAGAGATGGGTTGATAAATGGGTAGTCCCACAGGACTGGTGGAATATGCCGGGGTAAGATCTAAGGAGTTAATTTTAATGATATGGAGGAGAAAGACTCTTCCAGGCTTACCCAGTCTTTCAGTTGTTGGTGTACCGACCAGTCTACAACTCCAGAAATGTGGCATGCCCAGAGGTAGTTCCTAAGATCTGGCAAGCCAATTGCCCCTAGCGTTTTGGGTCTTATCAGTGGGTTATAATTTATCCTTGGTCGTTTTTGTTTCCAAAGAAATTTTACGCAGATTTGCCTGTAAAAGCGGAAGAAAAATGGGGAAAGTTTGATTGGAATAGTTTGTAAGATGTATAAGATCCAGGGGAGAATGTTCATTTTTAAAATTGCCGCACGTGAAACCAAGAGAAAAAGGATTTGTCCAATATGTGTAAGTCGTCAGAGATGGAGCAAAGAATGGGTAGGTAATTTTTTGTGTATAAGTCTGATAAACTTGTTGTAATATGGATGCCTAGGTATTGGATAACCTCAGGTCTCCATTAAAATGGGAAGTTATTTTGACACTGGGTGACCGTATCTGATGGGAGTGTTATATTGAGTGCGTGTGATTTAGCAAAGTTGATTTTGAAGTTGGAAAGTCAGTGGAACAGATCCAAGTCTTTAAGGAGGGTTGGTATGGAGATGTTAGGTTCCTTTAAGAACAAAAGTATGTTGTCTGCAAATGCCGCTGCCTTGTATGTGTGTTTTGATGTCTGGGTTTAATCCTATGCGACATAGAAGTGGTCCTAAGGTTAATACAAAGAGAAGTGGTGAGAGCAGGCATCCCTGCCTTGTACCATTATCTATGGAGAAGGCGTTTGACAGGTGACCATTGACATTATAAAGTTGAAAATGCAATTCTGTATTCTGATGTATCGGAGAACATCTCCCATGTAGTCCCAGGCCAGCCTGTCAAACTACTTCTCTGCATCTAGGGATAGAAAAAAAACATTGTTTTGAGGAGGTTAGCCAGTGGTGTATGTTCAGTGCCTTAATGGTGTCTCTGGCCTCTCTGCTGGGGCTGAAGCCCATTTGATCTTTCCCTACCAAGTTGGGAAGTAGCGGTGTCACAATCCTGGTGGGGGGCGGGTTCGTGCAGGGAGCAACCTCTCTTACGGCCCTGGTTCCAGAACCCCTAGTAGAGCAGACAGGGAATGCTGGAGCACAGAGGAGCACAAGGGCTGGATGGACACAGATGATGGTATGATGTACTGAAGAGTAGTGGTTCAGGCCGGGTCGGCAACGTTCAGGCAAAGCAGTACAGAGGGAGCAGGCGGATGGATGGTCAGGCACAGGCAGGGTTTGTCAGCAGGCAGGCAGCGAGGTACAAAGGGATCAGGCAGAAGAGTGGTCATGGACAAGCAGAGGTCGGTTCAGGCAGGAAGCACGGGTGGTCAGGTCAAGCTGGGGTCACAGAAACAGGAAGTGTACAGGTTTCAGGTCGCTAGTGAACACAGGAATTGCTGTAGAACCGACAGCATCCGCTACAGGGAGCAGGGCGCTTAAATAGGCCATCTGGCGCGCACGGGCGTGCGCAAACACGCACGGACAGTCCGGGATGGCCGGAAACGGCTATTTTCCTGACAAGCAGTAGTAGGCAGTTTGCCAAATTTTTAGCAAAAAGCTTAATATCTAGATGTAATAGGGAAATTGGCCTATAATTAGTTACTGAAGTGGTATTATTATTATTATACAGGATTTATATAGCGCCAACAGTTTGCGTAGAGCTTAACAAAATTAAGGTAGAAATTACAGTTACAGCACAATTTGGTACAAGAGGAATCAGAGGTATCTTTACCTTCTTTTGGATTGATTGTAATGTGTGCTTCAAGTAGTATGTGGAAAGGGAGAGTTGCAGAAGATAGAGAATTAAAGGCCCATAGAAATGGGGTGGTAAGTCTTTCCAGGAATGTTTTGAAATATGCTGCCCTGAACCCGTCAGGTCCAGGGCTTTTGCCAGATTTAGTTTGTTTGATGGCTAGTTTTAATTTTTCTTCCGTTATAGGGCTATCTACTTGACGGGCATCTTCTGTAGATAATAGTTTTGGGCTATATATATATATATATTTTTTCTCAATAGTGTTTTATTAGGTTTTACAATCATACATGCATATGACAATGAAAATAGAATCCGTTACACAACACTCAGTGCTACAGTCAACAGGTTGCATATACATTTACAATGCAGCAGTACCAAAGTTGTCCTATATATACCTGCGTTACACATCGATCTTAAGTTTGGCTTGCGGGGAAGAGGATGGGTCGTCCTCCCCCCTCCTGGGTGCCCCTATGTGGGTTCACCTTTGCCACCCAGGGAGGGAGAGAACCGCCCCACTCCACTCCACCAGTTGGTTACTCCTTCGTGCATCATGACAAAAATGTTTACCAGGTATAGGGGATCATGTACGTCATGCAGTACAGCTGCTACATCAACAGGATAATAAGGGTAGCAAGATTTGTCACAGCGTAAGTTGTAGTGTCATCAATATGTTGTCTATATACAGACAATATCTGTCCACCAACTCATTGTATTTTAGTGTAACTACCCACTAAACCTCAGTTTATGCTGGTGGGCCTGGGGGGGTCCCCCCCATGGGCGCCCCAACTAGGATCTCTCGGGAAGCCAGAGGAGTGGAGCCCACTGCCCCCCCCCCCCGCCAGACATTCGGTTATTCCCGTGCAGTTGGGTGTGTGAACTGTATCCTCCCTCCTTATCTTTCTGCTGGAAGGACGGTTCTGTCGAATAGAAGTAGTCGCCATTTAGTGCATTTGCGGTAATGACAGTCATTGGAGTGTTGGATGGGTCTTTGGATGCTCAAGTGAAGTAATTAAGAGATTCTAGGGACTCTAGGCAGTATTATCTCGTGGCTGTAGGATTAGATATGCTGACAAGTCCCAGCCCGCTCCCTTGTCCAAAATTCATCAGGCAGGAGGGGGCAGGGGTGACATTGCATGGGCTAGAGCTCTCGCCCTTATTAGTGAAACAATTAGGGAGAAGGAATGGAGGACTGAATGTTCTATCATGCTTGAGGTGTCAGGGTCTCAGTTCAGATTGCACCAGAGGTCAGGAAAGTGGGGTTTGGTTGTAGTGAATTTTGGCTAGCGTTTAGGTTTGAGAAGTGGTCAGAGCAGCGGAATACTATCCAGGGATTCCACAGCTTGTGAAATGTTTCTCAGGAATTGTTCGCCATGGCAACTGCCTCTTCCAAGTGGAAGAGGCTTTCCACTTCGCGTAACCACTCTGTGGTGGTTGGCATGTGGGATGATTTCCAATGTCTGGGGATTAGTAGTTTGGCGGCATTTAAGAGATGTCTCGTTAATTGAATTCTTGTATCGCTTCATGGAGCCTATTGTAATGTGCAGCAGGCAGCATGGCAGATTTAATGTTAATTTAGTTTCTGGCTATATTTTTTAACCACTTCAATACAGGACATTTATACCCCCTTCCTGCCCAGACCAATTTTCAGCTTTCAGCGCTCTCACACTTTGAATAACAATTACTCTCTCATGCTACACTGTACCTAAAAAAAATGTTATCATCTTTTTTACACAAATAGAGCTTTCTTTTGGTGGTATTTAAGAACCTCTGGGTTTTTTATTGTTTGCGACATTAGTGAAAAAAGTGTGAAAAACACTTTTTTTTTTGTTTCTGTGATAAAATTTTGCAAATAAGTAATTTTTGTTCATAAATTTGGCCCAAAACCTATACTGCTACCTATCTTTGCTAAAAATAACCCAAATAAGTGTATATTATTTGGTCTGTGTGAAAGTAAGAGAGTCTACAAGCTATGGTGCCAATCATTGAAAATTTATCACACCTGATGCACTGATGGCCTTTCTCATTTCTTGAGGCCCTGAAATGTCAGGAATGTACAAATACCCCCCAAATTACCCCCCTTTGAAAAGTAGACATTCCAAGGTATTTAGTAACAGGCATGAAGATGGGGACAGGTACTCGGGTACTCTGATAGGCAGGTGACAGGTACTCAGGTAGTCAGATGGGATGGTGACAGGTACTCGGGTACTCAGATGGGCAGGTGACAGGTACTCGGGTACTCTGATGGGCAGGTGACAGGTACTCGGGTACTTTGATGGACAGGTGACAGGTACTCGGGTACTTTGATGGACAGGTGACAGGTACTTTGATGGGGTGGTGACAGGTCCTCTTTATTAGGGGGGATCAGTGTGCTTGGTGTACACAGTGGGCGGTAATGAGCTGCTACTGCAATCTCCCTCTCACACACGATCGGTGTGTGACAGGGAGAACCGCAGTAACAGCTCATTACCGTGGTTTGTTTACATCGCATGACCGGCTGTGAGTGACACGTATAGTGAACCGTGCAATCTGTGGGATATGATGTGGTGGTATCCTCATCCCAGTGTTAGATACAAAAATGGATTTTCCCCCAAGATAAGGGACTTTAAATAGGTCACCAACCACATAAACTTATATAAAATATATTTATTTCACGTATAAATTACATCAATAATTTTATATGAAAAAAGGTAAAATATAAATACAGTAAGTTACAGTTGTCACTGCGCCAATGTTGGTAAATTGCTCACAAGAGCATAACTGAGAGTCCGTTGTCCGCAAGATGGAATGTGGTAGCCTTCCGCGTTGGAATGCGGTTACCCAACACATGCGTTTCGGAGCATAAAGAAAAAAGCCCTTCATCAGGGGTGGCTGCACAACGGGTTGAGGCAGATGACTGTATATTATAATAGAAAGTCCTTTTCTGAGGAGGGTGAAGAAAAAAAACAAAAAAAAAACAAGAGACAAAAACGAAAAAATATGGTAGTATAATGTCAAACATGATATAACCAAATCACAGTGCATGGTGGTATATTACACAAGCTGTTTGTTTATACAGGACTCATCTCTTACTAGGAAAAATCATATGTTGTTGGGATTTGCACAGCATTCAGATAATCACAAATTACCTTGAAATAGTTGATATCAGAAAACTCCCCACTTCAGGTGGGGGAAATGGCCTAAAATTCACAGTGTTTTAAGTCGGGTGGACAGACCTGTGAAGCATGAATAAGTGAAATGGAGTAGAACAAGAAAAAAAAAAAAAACCCACTTACCGTTCATGGTTCTTTAAGAAGAGAGTATATGAGTAGTTGTTTTTCAAGAGGGGTAAAACACCGGATCCGGAGAAACCTATGAATATATGTATATATATTCCTCTATATTCTTTTTGCTTCTAATCCTTCCAGGGTGTGGCCGACCGAGGGATCTACCTACGGTCCCCTCTGGGTGTCTCCTCTGTCAGCCCCTCGATTCTGCAGGATTAACGAACGGAGAAGAAGGGGGGAGTGGGGGGAAACAGAAAAAGGAAGAAGGGGGAGAAAAAGGAATGAATACACATGGGTGAGAAAAGCAGATGCAAAAAAAGGAAAAGAAAGGCAGACTGCCAAAAAAAAAAAAAGGGGGCAGGTGTATGGTAGGAAAGTACGATACTAGTTGATAGTTTACACAGGCAGACAAGACAGACACAGTGTCACAGTTCCCCTATGGGAGAAAAAAGTGGGCCATCATTGGCGTGGACCTATTGCAATAGGTCATCCTTTTGTCAGAGAGAAGGAATAGGGACATGCGTAGTGTCTAGAGCCTATGGTGCACATACATAGATGTGGGCGAGCATTTCAAATAAAGCAGCAAGGGAAAAGAGAAAAAACAAAGGAAGGAATTGTAGGATCAGAGCTTGGTTTGGAAAGTTATAAGTGGAAAAGTACCTGAGTTGTAATTAGGTCGTCTTATCTGTCCCCACTTCAGTGATGTCTGCAACTCGCACACATTATGGGACTGGGTTATATAGCGTCATCTCCCCACATGGGAGTGACGCATCTGGTAAGGCTCACATGGCTAACTCACGCCCGGATCACTTCCGGGTTCGTCGGCACGGATCTGATATCAAAGAGGTCAGACCGCCCCCATCTACATACCAAAGTGTCTCCAGGCCGAAATACACACCCACAGGGCCAGGACACAAAACAATCCATTTCCACAGCTGCCACGGGCACTTCCCACCACCGGGGGGCGCATGAGGACCGAAGTCACTCGGGACAAAGAACAAACAGCAAACAAACAAACCCAAACCAGTCCAACTTCACACAGCAGGAAAAACACAGAAAAAATTGTGTGAGAAAGTGTGAGATTTCTGCAAAAAAGTAAAAATAATGCAGAGAACAAAAAAAAAAAAAGGAATGGTCTCACTAGGAGGTCGTATTCAATTGTCCCTAATATTGAGCCATAATCACAACAACACATGATTTGGCTCCTGTACATATGTTTGTTCCAATACATCCCATATTTCCCATCACCAAATGCATTCAAAGAATTGTCCAAGCCCAAAATATCGCACTGGGCATTATGTCTACACCTACACTAGGTATGCTTCAGCCATGGCCCTCCCATGTCCCAGATACAAACCCTTCCAGGAAGGGACGATAACTTATCACACTGTTGAGGCCTGGTGGCACAGTGGCATTCAAGGTCACTATCCAGCGGGTCTCTCTCTGCAGCAGAGTCTTATCCCAGTCACCTCCTCGGTTGCTGGGGTGGACCCGGTCTAATATAAGGAACTCTATTTTCGGGGGGTCAGTGGTATGATGATCTTTTATATGTCTGCCCAGTGGGGTATCTGGATTTCATGTTTTAATAGCTGTCATGTGTCTGGAGGCTCTCCTGTGGAATTCCTGTGTGGTCTTCCCCACATAGAAGGCCCCACAGGCACACGTAAGTAAGTAAACTACGCCAGATGTGGCGCAGTTGGCAAAATGCCTTGGTCTGTACCACTGACCATTCGGTAGTCTCGTACGAACTTTTGTGTTCATATGGCGACATATTCTACATCCCCCACATTTAAAGGTGCCCCTGCGTTTGCAGGGGTCACCCCTGAACTCCCCTGTATATTCGCTGTGTACCAGGTAATCTCTCAGTGATCTAGAACGTCGAAAGGTAATCGGGGGTTTGTTGGGGAGGAGGGGCGCCAAGGCAGGGTCCATCGTAAGGACTGGCCAAAATTGTGTTATAACCTGTCTAATTCTCCAGTGGTGTTTAGTGTATTTTATTATTATCCTCGCCTGATTTGGAGGTGTGCCCATCTCAACCCTTCCCTCTCTGTTGGTTGCTTTACCAAAAATCAATTGTTTTCTCATTATGCCCTTGGCTCGCTTATATGCTTTTTTGAGGCATGTATTAGAGGATCCCCTCAATTGGAGTCTGCGTCTCAATTTCGCTGCTTCAATCTCAAACATCTCATCGGTGGTACAATCCCTAGACACTCGCAGGTATTGTCCATATGGGATGGACTTTACTAGAGACTTTGGATGCGAACTCGTCGCGTGCAGGATAGTTTTGCCTGCAGTGTCCTTTCGATAGAGAGTGCTTGTAAGCCTCCCCATTTCGTCCTTAAGGATGGTTACATCAAGGAAAGTCAGGGCCCAAAGGTCCGCTGTCATCGTGAACCTCAAATTGAATGCATTCTGGTCCATGGGCGCAAGGCATAGGTCCAACAGTTCTCTTGTGCCTGTCCAGACCAAGAATATGTCATCTATGAACCTATGCCATATTAATATATGGCAAGTTAGGTTTGACAGGGAGTCCTCTGACAGAAAGGAGCCCTCCCATTCCCCCAGGTACAGGTTGGCATAGGACGGGGCACAACATGTCCCCATCGCTACCCCCTGTACCTGGAGGAATAAGGAGCCATCAAAGGTAAAGATATTGCGCATTAAAATGTATTCAAGAGGAAGGGGCGTGGTTTGCGAGCGCCGCGGATGGCAGCAAGCTCTTAGAGCTCCGGAGCCATAAGGGGGAAAAGAGCGACTAAGACCCGACTCAACTAAAAATAAACACCGCACAGTGTTGCTGACAAGACACCCACTCGAGTGGAGATGTCTAGGAAGAGGAAGGAGGAACGCAGACCCCAAAAGCTAACGGAGTTCTTCTCCATGAGCTCACGAGGCAGCAGCCAAGATGGCGCCGGCCCCTCGCGCTCCGCAGACAGAGCGGCACAGCAGGAGCACTACACAGATCTCCCTGAAGAGGACAACGCGGCGGAGACCTCAGGGAGAGCATCTCCCTCTGCCCCCACAAGCCCATCATGTGCCAGCCCGGCCAAAGCACGGATGCGCCTGGAGAGACCCTGCGGCCTGGTGAGTCAGGAGGAACAGTCCTCCATACATAGTGACGCGCTAAGTACATCAATAGCCTCATTCCCCACTAACAACCAGCCTGTAATGGACACTTTACTTAAAGAGATGCTAGTCTCTCTCCAACACTCAATCCACGCTGACTTTAACCTCCTGACCAGGAAAATCACTACTGAAATCACATCATTAGGAGAGAGAGTACATACTGTAGAAAATGCAGTAAGCGACATAACTTATACAGTTAATGACCTAGTTGATGCAAATGAGGATGCATTGGAGGACAGACACTGGTTCCGCGCCAAATTGGCGGATTTAGAGGACCGCTCCAGACGCAATAATTTGAAGCTGAGGGGGTCCCCGAAACAGTAGCACCCCAAGAGCTACAGAAGTACACGCAGGACATGTTCCACGCCCTGCTCCCGAATTTACAGCCCATAGAACTCTCTATAGACCGCATACATCGCCTGCCTAAACCGGCCTTCCTGCCGGACAAAATTCCCAGAGACGTCCTAATGAGGGTGCACTTCTATTCCACTAAAGAACAACTCCTGAAAACGTCCAGAAATATGGGAAAACTCCCTACACCATACGAAGGGATACAAATCTTTGCGGATTTGTCAAAATATACCATGGACCTTAGGCGCCAACTGAATTCGACAACCGCGGATTCCAGGTACCATATAAAACTGTTTAGGCGTTTCTAAACATAGGGAAGCATACCACA
>BLSH010436776.1:1347019-1362313 GCA_018402905.1 Glandirana rugosa
AGCAGTTGGCACCTGTGTTTCATCATCATCATCACAGACGTGCTGCCATGGTGTTTCCATGTCCTCATCCTGAACCAGAAGTGGTTGGGCATCAGTGCACTCAATGTCTTCGACTTCTGGGCCAGGGCTATGTGGATGGCCCAAGGAAAGCACACCAGCAGAGTCATCAAAAAGCATAAGAGACTGCTGCATGACTTGGGGCTTAGACTGCTTGGCCAATTTACAAGGGGCTGAGGTGAAAGACAGATGGCCATGGGGTTCAGGTGCCAACTCTGAGCTTTCATCAAGGGACTGGGTGGGAGACAATGTGAAGGAACTGGAGGCATTGTCAGCCACCCAATCTACTATTGCCTGTACTTGTTCTGGCCTCGTCATTCGTTGAGCGGCATTTGGGCCTAACATATAACGTTGAAGGTTTTTTTGGCTACCTGAGGAAGGTGTTTCACTTGTGCGTGTAGCTGGCACAGATCGACCACATCCTCTCCTTGCAGCAGGAGCTTCAGCAACACCACCAACACCAGCACCACCAGCAGCACCACAACCACCACCATGTCCCTTATTTGACGCTCTCCTCATTCTGGACACAAATGTACTATGTAGCACTATTTAATAATACAAAAAAAAAAAAAAATTATTATTCTTATTTTTTTTTAACAAAAGAAAATTGTAGATGCACTTTTTATTTTTGTGCAAGAAATGCACCGCTCACACCAGCAGCAGGAACCTCTCCCTACACCAGTATGAGATGATTTTAGAACGATAATCTGTCTTTCACAGCACTGACAGGAACCTGTCCCTACTGCAGTATGAGATGATTTTAGAATAATAAACTCTCCCTCAAAGCACCAACAGGAACCTGGCCCTAATACAGTAGTAGTTGTTTTTAGAACGATAAACAGGAATCTGGCCCTATTGCAGTAGAAGTTGTTTTTAGAACGATAAACTCTCCCTCAGAGCACCAACAGGAACCTGGCCCTATTGCAGTAGTAGTTGTTTTTAGAACGATAAACTCCCTCAAAGCACCAACAGGAACAAGGCCCTAATGCAGTAGTAGTTGTTTTTAGAACGATAAACTCTCCCTCAAAGCACCAACAGGAACCTGCCCCTAATGCAGTTGTAGTTGTTTTTAGAACGATAATCTCTCTCTGAAGAACAGGAATCTGGCCCTAATGCAGTAGTAGTTGTTTTTAGAAAGATAATCTCTCCCTCAGAGCACAAACAGGAACCTGGCCCTAATGCAGTTGTAGTTGTTTTTAGAACGATAAACTCTCCCTCAAAGCACCAACATGAACCTGGCCCTAATGCAGTTGTAGTTGTTTTTAGAACAATAAACTGTCCCTCAGAGCACCAACAGGAACCTGGCCCTAATGCAGTTGTAATTATTTTTAGAACGATAAACTCTCCCTCAAAGCACAAACAGGAACCTGGCCCTATTGCAGTAGTAGTTGTTTTTAGAACGATAAACTGTCCCTCAGAGCACCAACAGGAACCTGGCCTTAATGCAGTAGTAGTTGTTTTTAGAAAGATAATCTCTCCCTCAGAGCACAAACAGGAACCTGGCCCTAATGCAGTTGTAGTAGTTTTTAGAACAATAAACTCTCCCTCAAAGCACCAACAGGAACCTGGCCCTAATGCAGTTTTAGTTGTTTTTAGAATGATAAACTGTCCCTCAGAGCACAAACAGGAACCTGGCCCTATTGCAGGAGTAGTTGTTTTTAGAAAGATAATCTCTCCCTCAGATCACAAACAGGAACATTGCCCTAATGCAGTTGTAGTTGTTTTTAGAACGATAAACTCTCCCTCAAAGCACCAACAGGAGCCTGGCCCTAATTCAGTTGTAGTTGTTTTTAGAACGATAAACTGTCCCTCAGAGCACTAACCGGAACCTGGCCCTAATGCAGTTGCAGTTGTTTTTAGCACGATAAACTGTCCCTCAGTGCACCAACAGGAACCTTGCCCTAATGCAGTTGTAGTTGTTTTTAGAACGATAAACTCTCCCTCAAAGCACCAACAGGAAACTGGCCCTAATGCAGTTGTAGTTGTTTTTAGAATGATAAACTGTCCCTCAGAGCACCAACACCTGGCTCTAATGCAGTTGTAGTTGTTTTTCGAACGATAAACTGTCCCTCAGAGCACCAACAGGAACCTGACCCTAATGCAGTAGTAGTTGTATTTAGAAAGATAATCTCTCCCTCAGATCACAAACAGGAACCTGGCCCTAATGCATTTGTAGTTGTTTTTAGAACGATAAACTCACCCTCAAAGCACCAACAGGAACCTGGCCCTAATGCAGTTGTAGTTGTTTTTAGAATGATAAACTGTCCCTCAGAGCACAAACAGGAACCTGGCCCTAATGCAGTTGTAGTTGTTTTTAGAACGATAAACTGTCCCTCAGAGCACCAACCGGAACCTGGCCCTAATGCAGTTGTAGTTGTTTTTAGAGCAATAAACTGTCCCTCAGAGCACCAACAGGAACCTGGCCCTAATGCAGTTGTAGTTGTTTTTAGAACGATAAACTCTCCCTCAAAGCACCAATAGGAACCTGGCCCTAATGCAGTTGTAGTTGTTTTTAGAACGATAAACTGTCCCTCAGAGCACCAACAGGAAACTGGCCCTAATGCAGTTGTAGTTGTTTTTAGAACGATAAACTCTCCCTCAAAGCACCAACAGGAACCTGGCCCTAATGCAGTTGTAGTTGTTTTTAGAACGATAAACTGTCCCTCAGAGCACCAAGAGGAACCTGGCCCTAATGCAGTTGTAGTATTTTTTAGAATGATAAACTGTCCCTCAGAGCACCAACAGGAACCTGGCCCTAATGCTGTTGCAGTTGTTTTTAGAACGATAAACTGTCCCTCAGAGCACCAACAGGAAACTGGCCCTATTGCAGTTGTAGTTGTTTTTAGAACGATAAATTCTCCCTCAAAGCACCAACAGGATCCTGGCCCTAATGCAGTTGTAGTTGTTTTTAGAAAGATAAACTGTCCCTCAGAGCACCAAGAGGAACCTGGCCCTAATGCAGTTGTAGTATTTTTTAGAACGATAAACTGTCCCTCAGAGCACCAACAGGAACCTGGCCCTAATGCAGTTGTAGTTGTTTTTAGAACGATAAACTCTCCCTCAGAGCACAAACTGGAACCTGGCCCTAATGCAGTTGTAGTTGTTTTTAGAACGATAAACTGTCCCTCAGAGCACCAACAGGAACCTGGCCCTAATGCAGTTGTAGTTGTTTTTAGAATGATAAACTGTCCCTCAGTGCACCAACAGGAACCTGGCACTAATGCAGTTGTAGTTGTTTTTATAACGATAAACTGTCCCTCAGAGCACCAACAGGAACCTGGCCCTAATGCAGTTGTAGTTGTTTTTAGAACGATAAACTCTCCCTCAAAGCACCAACAGGAACCTGGCCCTAATGCAGTTGTAGTTGTTTTTAGAACGATAAACTGTCCCTCAGAGCACAAACAGGAACCTGGCCCTATTGCAGTAGTAGTCGTTTTTGGAACGATAAACTGTCCTTCAGAGCACAAACAGGAACCTAGCTCTAATGCAGTTGTAGCTGTTTTGTAGAATGATAAACTCTCCCTCAAAGCACCAACAGGAACCTGGCCCTAATGCAGTTGTAGCTGTTTTTAGAACGATAAACTGTCCCTCAGAGCACCAACAGGAACCTGGCCCTAATGCAGTTGTAGTTGTTTTTAGAACGATAAACTGTCCCTCAGAGCACCCACAGGAACGTTTCCCTAATGCACTATAAGATGATTCTGAACGCTAATGTCTCCCTCAGAGCAACAACAGGAACATTTCCCTAATGCACTATAAGATAGTTCTGAACGCTAATGTGTCCCTCACAGGACCGCAATGAAGGTCTCCCTAATGCAGTCTGAGATGGTTGTGACACGCGGCGCTATGTGACTCCAGCCCCATATAGAGGCTGGGTCACATGATGCACTGGCCAATCACAGCCATGCCATTAGTAGGCATGGCTGTGATGGCTTCTAAGGGCAAACTAGGGAAAAGCTTGTTGATTAGCTGCCCAGCAGCTATAGAAAAGGCGGCAAAAATACCCGAATACCGAACCCGATCCCGGACTTTTTTTTAATGTCCGGGATCAAGTTCGGGGCACGGACACCCCAAAGTCTGGTACGATCCCGAATTTTACAGTCCGGGTTTGCTCATTTCTAGTTTTTACCTCTTAGTGGTAGCAAGGTTGGAGGAGTATCAGCATAGAAGCCAGATTACAGTTCCTTATTAGGCTGTTAAAGGGAAATGAGATGGTTTAGATGGGATCATCTTGACGTGCTCTTCTGCGTGTAGGTGAGGCCGTGGGACTACCATTCCTTGCATTTCTTGGGTTTGCTGATGTGGTTGGTCTTGGGGATGAGGATCTGTGGCGGCGTATGTGGAATTTGTCGCGGATTGAGATGGTGTCCGTTGAAGCCGCTCGTCTCCTCTGTGGAAGGCGCAAGGTACTATACCAATTTGGTATATCGATGATGGGTAGATTCACTGTTTCACAGAAGGGCCTGAGATCTTCTGGGACTCTTAGGTTTGCTGTGCTCCGGAGATTTTATGCCAACAGGCAGAATGGGAATTTCCGGTGATACTGGATTCCTTTAGTGCATGACAGATGTACTAGTGGCCAGAGGTCCCATATAGTTTGAAGTGTTATGGGATAGATCCTGGAACATTTTTATTTCCATTCCTTGGTATAAGAGACTACGGCAGTCCCTTGCTCTCCTTAAAATATTAGAATTTATGAATTTAATCTGGAAATAACAAAGCAGCACACCACGTCCCTGGGAGGATCAGTGTCTATTCCTCTGGGCTTAAGAGCCCTGTGGAGGCACTCAAATACAATGGGAGATTCAGATCTACAAAGCAGATCATTAAAGATGGCTATTGTAGCCTGCGTGAGTTGATTTGCTTCAACCATTTCAGGGAGGCCTCTTACCCGCAGGTTGTGGCGTCAGCCGCGATTAACTCGGTCTTTTAGATGTCTGTGGAGTTCACGAAGTTGCAGGTTATGAGCATTTGATGTTTGATGTTTTTGCTGAATAGCTGAATCATGGCATGCTGTTGTTTCCTCCAAGTCTTCCATTCGCATGGACATGGATTGTATGTCATGCCTATGGTCAGATATTGCAGCTGCCAGTGTTTCCTTAATGTCATCAGCTACCAATCTGAGATCATTAAGGTTTAATGGTGGTGCTGCTGATGGATCTGAGTTCATAGGCTGTGGACTGCTTCTGTTAGGAGGACTTAAGCTAGCAGAGGGGGCACAACACGCGGAGGCCTGAGCAAAAGCCGGGGCCTTGCTTGGCTGGGTCCGGAAGATTTCCGGGATATTACGGCCCAGCTGTGTCCCGGTTTCCCTGGGCGAGTGAGACCAGGATTTGGGGTGATTATCTTTGTTTTTCCCCATACCTGCGCTGGCAGTTAGCTCCTCTGTAGCTGAAGAAAGGACCTCTGAAGACGGGAGAGCAGAGATCAAGCGGCCATCTCACTTCGGCACCAAGCCACGCCCCGCAGGCAGTACATTTTTGGGTATGCCTAAACTTGGCTGCGTGTTACTGGAGAAATAGTTTGTGGCTCCAGGCGATGCTGGACTGAGAAACACTGCAGTCTACTTCCATTCACCAGTTCCTGCACAGGCAGCATTTTAGGGTTCCAATAAGAAATGTTATTTCATTATTCTCAGCTGTAGTTTACTCACTTACTGTGTTTTTCTTTGTGGATATCTGATCAGTATATCAGATCAATAGTTCAGTAGAGCTAAATTTAATTACAAACAAAATGCAGGTACGTTTTATGGCAGAAGGGACTCTGTATGTCTCTTCTGCGATAAAGCCTCTCTCCACACTTGGTATATTTTTCCCGATCCTACACTGCCTGCCACACAAATGCAGCATAGTGTACATTCCCAGTATCTGTAAAATACAAAGAGTAAGCACTGGGTGTCAAGACAAAGTAACTCTCACGTCCATGTGCAGTAGTTATGTCATCCATGGCCAGCCATTATAAGCCAAAGATTCTGGACCTGAAAACAGATCAGGATAAGATGTCAGAGACAGAGCAACAAGAGGAAGCACAGATGTGGCATTGCTAGTGGAGGCTACATTTGGAAGTATGTGTGCAGTGCATACTTGTACATTATGGCAAAAAACAATTCCTGCACATGCGCACGAGAGCATGGGCGGCCATTTCTTCAGAGCGCATGTGCCAATGACATTATCGGCACAGTATACAGTAAATATCTCCTAAACGGTGCATGTTTAGGAGATATTTACAGTACCTATAGGTAAGCCTTATTCTAGGCTTACCTATAGGTACAAGGCATACAGGAAGTCTTCACGGTGGCAATAAATGTAAGTGAAATATATTCATTTTTATACCAATTTCTGTAGACACCCCCTTGGCCAATCTCCTTTGAAAAATTGGTAAACTGTATTGTCTTTTTTCCATTGAGATAAGACAATTTGTGGGATGTGTTCTGTACGCTCCTCCATAGGCATACTAGTGCTTTCACAGAAAAAATCTTCAAAGAGACTCTGTCAACACAGGGTCACTTGAATTAAAAACATACCTGCTAAAAGAAGAGAGAATATACTTACCTTTTTGGTGACTCACTGCTCCCCAGGAAAAAAAGTATGTGACCAGTTGGATCGGTAAATACCTGCATGCTGTTTTTCCTCCCGCTGGCTCATATGTCCTGGATGATGGATGAACTGGTGGGAGAAATCACAGTGTGGAGTATTCCATACAACCAGATGTTTAAACAAATAGGCCACTGAAAAGGTAAGTATATTTACTCATTTTTACATGCTAGTGACCCTGTGCTGTCTTTTTTTTTTGCCCCATGATTTATTGTATTATATTAAAATGGACCTAAAGATACTACCTGCAAAACTGCCAAAATAAAGGCTAATACTGTCAGAAAGGCTTAAAATACATTTTCAAGAGACTCTGTCATTAAAATTTAAACTCTTGCAGGCATAAAATGCTATCACACACCTGCAGAGGCCTTTCCAAACCTTGTTGTCACTACCAAATCTTGTCCAATTCTGCAAGCCAAAACGCTGACTCTTCTGGGTGGTGACATTGCTTACAATTAAGCACCGTTCCTGCACAATCCTTAAGGCCAGTATGATGGCTAGGGTTGAGGGGGCTCCTGCACAGTATGTGTGGGTATTTCTGGTTTAAGGAACATTATACCTGCAACAGGTTTTAATTCTTTCAAACGCCTGAAGCTCCAAAAAGTGCTGGGGCTTTTTTGTAGCTCGAATCGGGCAGATTGGTGTGTTTTTGAAGCATTTTTCTCACCTTGTCTTTCAGGACAGCACCTGGAGAGAGCGCAGCTCCACCCATTTCCCAGGAAACACTGCAGTCATTGCTTTAAAGCCTGGACACTTCCACCCTGGCCTCAGTTGTAGTGTTCCCTTCAGCCATGGTGGAAGCACTGCAGGGGACCAGGGGTGTGTTGCACTCTCTCCAGGTGGGGAAGGGTTAGGGCATACCTTGTGCTGTGGTGTTTTTTCTTCTCTGGCCAGCCCAACCCTCCCCCCCCGATGGGTGGGGGGTGTTCTGGTGCCTTTCTCCTCCTCAAGAGCAGAGGCTGGCGGAGGGTACGCAGCGGCTTCCGGTCCTGGCCGCTGAAATGTAGGAGGGGGGAGGTGGCCTCGGCAGGTGCATTTGCTGTCTTTGCAGTGGCAAAAGGACCGCAAAAAATTGAAATAAAAAGCTGCCAGACGGGGATGTGTCCTAGCCGCAGAGCCGCATGGAAGCCTGAGAAGGGAGCTCCTGTGACCCACAGCCTCTCACAGCTACACCAAGCCATGTCAGCCACTATCGTGGGCAAAGACACCGGGAGCAAGGAGGGACCAGTCTGGGGGAGAACAGTGTCCATACAGCCTTGCAAACTAACAGACTTCTTACCCAAGTCCTCTGAGGGTCAAGATGGCGCCGGCCCGTCTCTTACAGATACACTGAGCGCAGCGACGCTTACAGCGCAGGACAACAGCCGCTCTGCATCTGACACACAGGGAGATCCGGATCCTTGTGAAGACATAGCAGGCCCCCAATCACCACCAAAGGACCCCTAAAAATGGCCAGCCTCATCACCTCTGCAATCACCTCTGTCAAGACCACACATAAGTAAAAACTAAACCTCTCACCAGCGCTCACACCATGGCCTGATGTATAACAATCCCCTAGAGGAATTCCCTCCCTCAGATAAACCTGCATCTGCCTCTGAACTCAAACACATGCTACAGTCTCTATACCAGGGAATACAAGCCAACATAGACAGAGCTATCGAACATTACCAAGAGAAGATCACTCATATTGCAGAATACACAGAGGACCTTGAAACCAAAATGGGAGAATTAGTGTCAGCGCATAACGATATGGTAGACACTTACCAAGATCAATCACAAGGAATACAGAAACTTAAAGATTACATTTTTAGATTTAAAGAACAGGTCTCGCAGGAACAATGTCAAAATCAGGGGTGTCCCCGAATCTGTGACGCAACCTGAGATTATCGGATACCTACAAGCGTTGTTTAACAAAATCCTGCCATCAGTCTCCAAACAGGACCTCCTCATAGACCGGTCACACCACCTGGTTAAACCTAGCTTTCTTCCAGTACCTCGAGACGTAATTGCACACATACACTTTTTCCACATCAAAGATATGCTCATGTCTACATCAAAGAAGTTAAAAACCCTCCCTGAGCCATTCTCCCGGTTTGCAATTTATGCCGATATCTCCCAAGCTACAACAGAAAGGAGACGGGAATTCCACCCCATAACTGAAACACTAAGGGCACAGCAAATTAAATACAGTTGGGGACATCCTACAAAACTCCTCGTCACATACCAGAATAAACGAATCCCCATTATGACACCAAACAATGGAGTAAAATACCTCTCAGAGTGGGGACTCCAAGTAAACTGTCCACCCCACAACATGAAGCACAACATATTTCAAAGGCTTGGGAGACTACCCCTCCCTCAGGATCCAGCAACTGCCAGGGATGCTGAAAACCTTGTCCAAAATCAACTGCTTTCCATTTGAGAGGAATGTGGTTCATCATCCCTATCTTAAGTGAAACTTTACACCCCTGTTTTTACATACTCCTGCAACGTGCAGCTTTCCTGGAAGCAACCCTCATCCACACGCCCTTCCAATAGCATCAGCCAAGCTAGTACGTTATTACACTATGTGGATCTCTGCTTTATTATATACCATCGGGCTATGCATTGAGGGAACAGTGAGAGACTAGAGGTTGGGACCCGAGACTGCGCCCCTAGTGACTGGAGAGAAGGCTGCCAAACATCACATACCCCGCAGAGGGTTATATCTGCTGGCTTTCTTGACCTCACTAGAGATAGGGGGTCACGTCATCTGGTAAGGGCATTACCTTACTTTTGTAACCCGAGATGTTTATTCAATGTGGTGGTGGACACTAGAGTTGAACTTTTGATGATTTGTGCACATCACTCAATTTGAAGCATCCCCACGCTGATCTCCATTGATCTGGGATTGAACAACAGAGACTTTTTGGATGCGCCTCAATATTGCCAATTTTTTATGTTTTAAAAAAATGTATGCTTGCTTATTGATTTAAGTATCACTGATTCTTATGTTTATATGTTTTCACCTTTTTCATATGTTCAATTTTTTGGTTGATTCAAACTATCATTTAGTCTGGATCCTATATCACTGAGGTGGTGGGTACACTTTTTATTATCATCACCAGATAGTTATTACGTTTTTATTTGTATGTTGATAGGAGGGAGGGTGTGACCCACCTATATGTGTTTTCTTTACACTTGATACTTAGCGCGACATTTTTTCTTTTCATTACACCAAGCTTTGCCAAGCAGATATCACACTGTTACCGCACTAGTTGAGGCAACATGTAAGCCAACTATTCTGAAGTTGCTATGGCTATGTTCAATACTTTATGCACTGTTCTTTATTGTTGAATTTTTATTAATGCAGTCATGGTACCACATTGTTATTGTCATGAAACCATAGTAAACATTCTGTCTTGAAACCTAAGCAAACACTCATGTCTTATCTGTTGCCTACCTTTGCTACATGTGTCCAGTTAAAGGCCAGGCCTCCCTCACCTGTGTGCTTTAGTAGGCCCTCTTCTGCTGATCTCCACCCCAGGCCTTAATTGGTACCAGGATATAATACCTGGCAGTGCTAGGCTGCATTGCTGATCAACGTTTGTCCGTGTTTGGCTTGTGTGTGATTGTCTCCTTCGGTTGCTCTGAGTCTTATCCATGTACTGATCCTTGGCTTGTCTGACTATCCTTCCTGCCTGATACCTCGATCTTCGGCTTGTCTTCGGTTTCTCCTGTCTTCTGGTTGTCCTGACCCTTTGCTATTCCTCTGACTATTCTTACTGTTCCTGTGCTGCTGCTTCCCCTCTACCACCTAGGGCCAGCCCGAACTTGAGCTAGGGGACCCTGGGGGCCGCGACCTGGATCCAGTTGCAGCCAAATTCATCCTCACCACTAGAGGCTCTGGTGAACCCCCACTGTCTCTTAGATTCCACGCCCTGGGTAAACCGATGCACTAGCTCCCTGAGTTTCAGTGTCCGTGCCCTAGGGGGCCCTCTCCCCGTATCAGCCGGTACTTCAGTGGTGCGATTCACACTCTTGCAGTGCGCATCTGTCACCTGACCACAGGAGACGTGACAGTTATTACCTATTTCTTAACTATGTATCATCCCTCTATTAGCCTCCTAGCAGACATCTCCAGGCCACCCACTCAGCCCAATGGTTAACATAACCTCTATTAACGCCAAAGGCTTAAACTCCCCTTACAAGAGGTCTGTCCTGTGGAAAGAAGTAACACGTCTGCACACTGACATTCTCTGTGTCCAGGAGACCCACTTCAAACAATCCAACCCCCTATATTGCAAACACAAAGACTTCACACAATATTTTTTCGCAAATGCAAACACCAAGTCCAAGGGCGATATGATTGCCTTTAAACACACATTAAAATTTCAACTCTACCACTTCTACTCAAACCCTGCTGGTCGCTACATTATAATACGAGCCATGGTAGATGATATTCAGATCATGCTGATTAATATATATGCACTTAACACATGACAGAAAACCTTTTTCAAAGAGATTCAATCCAGGATTAACCACTTAAGGACTGGAAGGATTTCCCATGTTAGAACCAGAGCACTTTTTGCGATTCGGCAGTACGTTGCTTTAACAGACAATTGCGCAGTCGTGCGACGCTGTACCCAAACAAAATTTATGTCCTTTTTTTCCCACAAATAGAGCTTTCTTTTGGTGGTAATTGATCACCTCTGCATCATTTCTGATCACCGTTATAAACAAAAAAAGAGAGAATTTTGCTAAAATACATATACAAAAAAAATAAATAAACAAATGTATTCATCAGTTTTGGCTGATTTATATTCTTCCTCATATTTTTGGTAAAAAAAATCGCAATTGGCGTTTATTGATTGGTTTGCGTAAAAATTGCTGTGTTTACAAACCATGAGAATTCATTTCTGGCGTTTTTACTATTTTTTTTCTTTTTTACTGGTAATGGTGGCGATCTGCGATTTTTATTGGGACTTAATATTGGGGCGGACATGTCGGACATTTTTGACACTTTTTTGGGACCAATGACATATACAGCAATCAGAAATGTAAATATCCATTGATTACTGTATAAATGTCATTGGCAGTGAAGGGGTTAACCTGGGGGGACGCTCTAGGGGTTAACTGTGTTCCCTGGGTGTGTTCTAACTGTATGGGGGCTGGGCTGGCAGGGGCACCAGAGATCTAACTGATCCCGAGTACAGGGATCAGTAGATCTCTTACATGCCGGAAACACAAAAAAGCACACAAGGGCGCATTGGCCTAGCACATTATCCTCAGTAAAATAGGGTTTATTAAAAAATCATAAAAACATACTCACAAACATGTTCAAATAACAGGCATTTCGAGCATCAAACGGCTACACATCCAATCCACTGTGTACTGATGGTTTCCTGGGCAAGCTGGCTAACGCATTTCGAGGCCACAGCCTCTTCCTCAGAGCCTCAGGCTCTGAGGATAATGCGCTAGGCCAGTGCGCCCTTGTGTGCTTTTTTGTGTTTCCAGTGTGTCGGGACTTCCCCAGTCCATCAAGAGGCAGCACGGTGGCGCATTACCCGGTGTTCATACAAGCAGATATCCCCTGTCCACCATTGTGGAGAAGCCTCCTCTCCTTGAGCGCAGGAATGATCTAATATTTCTCTGACATGCCGCCTGTCAGAACGGGGAACTGCCATGTTTACATTGGCGGTTCCCCCTTCTGGCTCTGTCACAGCCCATCGCAAATCGCCGGCGGACATTGAAATCGCCTGACCCGCAGCGGTACATGAAAGTAACGACTATAAGCAGCGATTCGTGGGACAGAGCCACACTGTCGCCGCTTATAGTCGTACGGCAGTCGGGAACTGGTTAAATAACAAACATTTGGACACCTAATTATATGTGGGGACTTTAAAGACACTCCAAACCACTTGATAGATTCCTCCAATATAGGTTAAAGTGGTTGTCACGAGTTGACAACCACTTTAATAGTGATATCAAAATATACGCCAAACTGATACCTAACAGAATACAACCCCTCATCTCAACCCTGATCCACCCAGACCAGGTCGGGTTTATAAATGGACGCCAAGCCCCAGAGAGCACAAGAGGATTCATAGACCTGATTCTATGGGCCGAACATTATCAAACACCTTCTCTGCTCCTATCTCTGGATGCAGAGAAGGCATTTGACAGAGTACACTGGGGATATCTAAAGCAAGTACTAGTCAAATTTGGTCTAACGGCCACCTTTGTCCAAGCCATACTAGCACTGTACTCCAATCCCAGCGCCAAGGTTTGGATTTCTGGCATGTTTTCAAACCCATTCGACATCAGTAACAGGACCAGACAGGGGTGTCCTCCATCTCCTATCATATTTGCCCTAATCATTGAACCCATAGCAGAAGCTATTCACACCAATACCAATCAAGGGTCTAAAAATTGGCTCAGAAGAGCACAAAATAGGCTTGTACGCAGACAACATTCTCTTAGTCTTAACCAACCCTACTTCCTCTGTCCCAGCACTTTAAAAAATACTGAATGAGTTTGGAACGATCTCACTTGCAAGGTTAACGATTCTAAATTGTTCATGCTTCCCATACACCTCTCCACCTTGAAACAAATGCGAATCTCGACAATCTCCTCCTTTTCTTGGGCACACTCCCAAATAACTTATTTAGGCTTAAAATGAACACCCACAGGAAACCAGATCTTCAAAGCAAGCTATACCAACCTACTCAGCAAAATCTCTGAGGTGACTAAAACTCTTTCAACAGCCACAGCATCGAGGGCAGGCAAAAGAGCATTAACTAAAATGTACCTTCTCCCTCACGTACTATACTTTTTCAGAAAAATACCCATGCTTATACCAGCAACCTACCTTAAAAACCTTCAAAATATTATAAACTCATTCATCGGGGGGGGGTCAAATAACCAAGAGTCAGAAAAGAAAACATGTACGCTCCGACCACACAAGCATGTCTGGGAGCGTTGGATTTATCCAAATACCACGAGGCGACTATTATGGACCAGACCAAATTTTGATGGACTCCAACTCCAGAAAAAAGATGGACACAAATTGAACAACAGACACTCTCTACAGACTTACAGGCCATACTAGGAGCATCAGCACTCTCAAATAAATTTAATAATACCTTTGTAGCATCCACACAAATCACCCTTAAAACTTGGACATCTATTACGGAGACCGTACAATCTCAACAAAATCAGATTGACCCAAACACTTCAATCTCTTCGCTATCCCTGCTTATCCCAGACCTCGACATCTCCAAATAGAAAATCAACAGTATTGAGCAAGTAGGTCAGCTCTATAAGGATCAACAATTGCTTTCCTTCCAAGATCTTGTTGAAACTTACCCCCAAAAGGACTTCTACAAATCTCTACAAATACACCACTTACTGTCCCCTTTCCACTTAAAGGAGGACACTCATAAGAAGCCAATATACGCATTTTTCTCCTCCACCCAACCAACCAAAAAAGGAATCTCCATAATATACGAGCCCTACAGTCTAATGTAACCCCAGAAAAATCACCGGACATACTCTCCTGGGAACAAGACCTTGGAATCTCATACTCCGAAAAGCAATGGTATAAAGCCCTCCAATACTCCAGACAGGGCATCCCACTGCATATCCCATTGGGAAACAGTTTTAAACATTTTTTTATAGGTGGTGCCTCACACCTCAAAAACCGGGGAAGCTTTACCCAGGTTCTCACTCCCCATTATGCTGAAGGAAATGTGGACACATGGGCTCTATTAGACATATATGGTGTTCCTTTCTGTAAGGAAGGAAGCAAGCTTATCTCCTCTATTACGGGGCTAAAACACTCACTGCCACCCAAAACTGCACTCTTCGGCTTAGGATTAGAAAAGTGGGCAACAGGATTCCATCTCTTCATTACTCATGAACTAATAGCTCTCAGGAGAGCACTAGCAAACTCGTGGAAATCTGAAGATCCTCCCTCCATCTGTAAAACTACTGATTTCATAAACTCACACACAACAATGGAACTGATGTTTGCAAAAATACATGGCAATGAGAACATTTCTCAACGGAGGTGGGCATGCTGGACTAAAGACTATAGAAATACGATCACTTAATGATTGAACAGGGAACAACTACATTACCTCTATATCCTATATGTGGTAGACCAATTGTCTGCTGAGAAAACTTTTGTTATCTTTATACATCATATCTACTAAACCCATTACTTCTACTTAACCTACTAATCTTTCTTTTAAGCATCTACAGGTTCAGGTACCAAACCACTGTTGAATTACAACTTAAGTCTAATGCCTCCCTTTGCTTGATCCAATCTTCTATTGGTGACTGCTGGAATTATTTGCATTGTATGTTGCATATCTTTCTTGCATGTACCCTAATAACCCTTTACCTAGTTCGTTTCCCTCCGTAATCTGAATTCAACATTAAGTTGTCACCAAACCATGGACTTGGACATCTACGAATTTTCTTTCTAATCATCCAATTCATCTTCATTACCCAAATCATCTATACTACATATTTCTATTGTTTTCAAAAGAGTCGTCTGTTAACCAGATGGTGTATATCCTATATCTCCATTACATCAACAAGGGACAAGTTAGTAATTCACTAGCATAAAGATATCAGAAATCAGGTCGTACGGGTGGAG
>BLSH010436806.1:18591-38370 GCA_018402905.1 Glandirana rugosa
AAAGCTAAAAGGTAAGCGTAAATGTAAATGTGAACATAAAACAAACATATACAATGGGGTGTTCACAAATTTGATTGCAAAAGAGGAAATACGCCTTAACAGAAATCAGATCCTAGAGTCTGGCGGTCTGTTGTATTTGCAATGCTTCTTACCAGAATCATAATTTTAGTGTCAGAATAAATAAGATAAATTATAGAGTAAAATGCATACTTTTTATCCTTAATAACACTAATAGTTGTTTTAAAACTAACACTAGTCAAAATAGAAAAAAAGGTGACTGTAGATTTCTTTTAAAATAAAATATTTTGTGCAACACAAGTTCAGCAAGAGAAAACCTTGTTTGTCCTTAAAGTGATACTGAAGTCTGTTTTTTTTTGTTAAGCAGCTTGCTATGAGAGCACCCAAGCCGAGTCGAGCCGCAGCTCCATGTGTCCTTTCAGACATGGAGCCACGGCCCTGCCCCGTCCCCTCTCTCCTCATTGGCTGACCGACTTTGCTTGACAGCAGTGGGTGCCAATGGTGCTTCACTGTTGTCTCACCCAATGAGGAGGGAGAGTCCCGGACAGCGGAGTCTCTTATGCAACATCGCTGGATTGAGATGGGCTCAGGTAAGTATTAGGGGGGTTAGACAGAAGGCTTTTTATCATAATGCATAGAATGCAAAGTAATACATACCGTATATTGTTTATTTTAAGTGATAAAAAAAGATATTGCCAAATGAAAAAGCACATAGAACTGTGAAAAATGCTCTGTACCATATAGGATATACAGATGCAAGAGCTGTGGTTCAATAAATGTTAATACCTAAAATTCCACCTTTTTCCACCAACTCCTGGCAGCCCTTTAAGTGGGTGTGAATAGTGGGAGATTGAGGTAGCATTTTGATCAGTGGCGGCCGGTCCATAAGAGGCGCACAGGCGCCATCACCCCTATCCATGCATCCGGCCCCTTGATCTACATACAGGGCGCCAAATGCATGGATTCCAATGTGGGGGAGTGTTTTTTGAAGCATGTGATTAGAGCCAGAGGCTCTAATAGGCTTCAAATTAGGATGGGCTCGGGGCGCAGAGCACTGCGCTCCGAGCCCGCCCAGTTGTGTGACAGTAGCAAATGAATATTCGCTACTGTCACACTAATTCTCCTCCCGGCCAGTCAAGAGACCCATTTCCCGATTGGCTGAAAGGAGACGCTATGCTGGCTGCCAGGAGGAGGAGGGGGAAGACGCAAAGAAGAGGAGACGCAGGGGAAGCTAGCCGGTGGCCCGGGGTAAGTGTTGCGGCCGGGTGACCGACCAACGGGGGGGATGTGCGGGTGACCCGACCGGTGGGGTAGGTGGCTGGCTATGCACTGTTTTCTGCCCCCCCCCCAAAAAAAATACCACCGGCCACCACTGGTTCTGATGGTGTGATTGCTGTGACTGACACATGATTGGGAGCCCGTCCTGTTGGCTCCATACCACAAACAGAGATTATAAGTTATTACAGAATTTTGCAGTATTTTTGTAAGTGCAGGCTTGTGCATGCATAGTCCACTGCATACTAAAGTCTATGGGCATTCTTGTGTCCTTGTGGAGTCTCTCAGATTTCACACCTAGGTTGTTTCTGCCCAGGTAACACACTAAGGCTCTCTGTTTCTATTAAAATCTTTCATGCCACAGCCTTGGTGGCTAGTAGAGCCTCAGGCATTTGAGAATAGAAATATAGAAGAGGGGAGTTGTGCTGGGAGGAGACAGGGTTATTGTCAGTCTGTAGAAACTAAAAATGAATAGCCCAGAGTACTGAGTTAGGTAACCAGACAGGTCCAATCCTCATATTATTCAGGATGGTTCAAAATATGGGGTTAAGTGGAACACCCCCCTGCAGCTCCTGAAGATCAGGCAAGATCCAGCACTGGCACAGTGATTAAAAGTCATTTTAAGAGCAGTGAAAACATAAATCACTTACAATTTGGATTGTAATTAGGCACATTTTACAAGGTAATCAGGAATTCCGTAGAGGTGGTAATATGCAGCAGTTTAAAAAGGTGTATCACAGCAATAAGATGACAGCCGGCATTGGGTATTTGTAGGCCTGCTCAGGGGTGGCAGCTAGCAGTGTCCACAGAGTATCTGATGGCCTTAGGGGTTAAAAGGATTTTGGCCCTGGAATCCAAGGGTCTCCAAAGCAATTGATTTTTAGGACTAACGCAGGTAGCTTCAGGCAGTTTAGCAATATTGTTAACGTTACTTTTTATAGTAGGACAGGTTCATTTTAAAGAGACATAATTGGTCAGCTGTAAATGGCTTGCAGCCTTATTTAATAAAGGGTTTTTATACTTGAGTGTTAGTTCTTAAAGTGGAACTTCTCCCAAAAGGGGAAGTTTCACTTTAGGTCCCCCCACCACATTTGGCATATCATGACTAGGGTACAAAAGATGCTTTGTCCAGACTGCCTGACCACCACTCCACTGACCACTATAATAGATTAATCAGACATGACAGCAACTGGCATTTTAATGGCCATAGCAGCCTTTTATTAGCCAAATATAAATAACATATTAAACATATCAACATATGAACATACAGCTAGTATTCAAAGAGCCCCAAAGTCCTTGTGGGCATGCACTTAAATTACCTGTGTAAACCACCATTTTAGGCCTCCAGCCACAGAAACACCGGCTCAGAGAGAAACCAGTATCATAGGTACCACCAGCCAGTATAAAGGCAGTCGTACCCAAGACAGGTCCCTACAAATGTACCTTTTTCGCCCTGAATCATAAAACATCCAAGGACCTTATGCCCCGCCAGCCACTATGACAATAATAGCCAGACCCTGTAGCCTGCAAATCAACAAAACAAAGACCAAAACAATATTAAAAACCCCTTATCTCTAAGGGAGGGAGGGTGGGAAGTTGTCTTGTCCAGGCTCTCTTCCGACTGACTCCTCCCAACTCCTTCCAATGCTCCCAACTCCTGAAGCCCCACCTGTTCCATCCTTTCTACCAATCCGGTGAATATCCCCTCTTTTAACTACTTTTGATCTCCCACAACTCCTCCTATGCCCAAAACCCCTTTTAACACAGTCATGTAGGCCCTGCATCTAGGCTTCTTTCTTCTACTCCGGGCCTAACTTTTTTTGGAGGGGGGTGGGTACCTAGTTTAGACAGGTACCCACTTCAACTTCTGCTTGGATCTCTTAAGCAATCCGAATGGAAGTTTGCAACTTCTGAGACACGTCACATGTCCCAGAAGGCTGCGGGACCATTTGCAGCTCGCACATGCACAGTAGGAACCCAACTTTGAAGCTGCAAGCTGTCACAAAGGAATTCCCACCCTAAAGATGCCAGTGCTGGGGACCCAAAGACTGAGATGAGGACAGCGCTGAATCCTTGGACAGGTAAGTATCCTTTTATTAAAAGTCAGCAGCTACAGTGCTAATTTTTATTTTCTAAAGCAAAGGACCACTTTAGGTACAACAATTGGTAGCATCTTATGAGAATCCATATTTTATTTGTCAGAATTAGCACTTAAAGTGTTACTAAAACCCAGGACCCTGCATTCACTATATCTGGTCTCACACAGTACATAGAACATGGAAATGCAATTATTTTAGTAAATATAAACAGCTAAATACCTTTTCTCATTAGCAGTATATAGCAGCCTTATGACTTCTATCACTGTCCCGTTAAAGCTTATAGGAGGAGTTTCCTTCTACTCTGACTGTCTTATGAGGCTGCAGGACCCCTGATCCTCTGTCTGGACAGTGCTGATTGGCCCTGTGCTGATCACATGCACCCTCCCAAGAAAAAAAAAACTCTCTATCAATACACACCAAACTGGGCATGTGCAGAGTGCCCCAAAGGCTCTGTACTGTCAGGAGATGGATTGGGGACTGTTTAAGAAGGGGAGGACCAGAGAAGACAGAAGCAAGCAGCCTTTTTACACAATGCGCAGGATTAACCCCTTAGGTTCCACAGTGAGTATAACAAGCATGCTTTACTGCATATACACACTGATTTTACTGTTGTTGGTTTAGTAGCACTGTAAGATTAAGAATGTCATACTCATTTTACAGCTCATATATTCCCATCTAAGACATTTTGGGAATGCCATATTTCACACAACAGGTTGCATGCTAGTTATACATCTATGCACAATGTGGTGTCCAAGAAAAGTCTGGCAAATCCAACTACAATAAAAGCCTATTGCATGTTACAAGGGAAATGTAATTTTTGGACAGTTTTGGAAACAAATTTTGGTTGTTTTTACAAAAATTAAATAGACATTTCTTTTACTGTATGCTTTATATTGATTTTTAGTAAAACTGGAGTTATACTTCAAAAAGCCCTTAAAATTTTACTCCTATTACACTGCTCACAAATTGTGCTTACTCTTGCAGATAATGATATTTTCTGATGTTCTGCTCACTGAACAGGATGTAACTTTGATTTAAAGAGAAGTACTGTAGAGTGACTTACTGAGTGCAATGCAGTGGAACAAAAATGATGTCAAAGGCACAGATTTGCTAGCATCATAGTGTCTTTTACATAAAAGGTGGTGGCAATCCAAAAGATATAAATTGCCATCTGGGCTGATTCTAGGTTTAATAGTGGCATATTCTCATATCTTATCTGATTAAGTATTTTAGTAAAAATGTGTTAGGTTGTGCAGAGGACCTAAAAATTACATAGGTATTCTATAAATGGTAGAAGCACAAAAAAGCTTATTTTATCCCTCATTTCAGTATATAACCTCCACTACACAAATGACAGCTGAGATATAATTGGTTGCCATGAGTGACAACTTTCAGGTCTTGTCTCTCCCCTACCCTGTGACTGGCCGGGAAAAGAGAAGCAGCATAGTGATGAGCTCATTGTTCTGTTAGTCTTCTTTTTCATCCTATCAGCATGCTCATTGCAGTGCAGCACAACTGATTGGCTCTTTGTGCTGCTTTACCTTCCCCTAGGCTGAGCTCTGCTGTGTAGTTACCAAAAAAGGCTTATACCAGTTAAAATTCTGGAACTTACAGTGCTTGGATTTAAAAAAAGCATTTTAAAGAAGAATTCCAGTCATGGTATATTTTTACATAGTTACATTGGTCCACTAATGTAGCTATGTATACAGTACCTGGCCAATGCCCAAAGCTGGAAATCACTAAAGTAGACACTTCTACTCTGAAGATCTCCACTAGCTTCAAAGTCTTACGCTGAGCAGCTTCCCTTCTGCATTCTGGTGTCATTGTAATGCCTCTCCACATTTATAAATCAGAGAATGAGTTTGTGGGTGGTGTGAAGCAGGTGCATTGTTGATGACTCTTCCAAGCAGAAAGCCCACGGGTTTCTTGGGCTACAGCATGTGTGGGGTCACTCGCCCTACATGCGGGGGTGCCTTCTCGCACAAAGTGAACTCACCAATTCCCGGGACCAGGCGGAGACTTCGGTCTTGTGAATAATCTAACATTAAGACAGTTCCCCGACTTAGAGACGAGCCTTCACTTTGTGCAGCAATTAAAGTACAGAGTTCCTCTGAAAAGCAACTTGTCCCCTGTCACTACACACTGTAACATGTATGTTTGCATTAGGAGGGACGTGGTAAGCCTGCGTTCACTCCACCAGTTCAGCCTACCTCTGTTACCTCACTCACAGTAACAGTAACCTCATGCGTGCACTTATTAACTTTGCTACTTCATGTACTTCGTGACCATGCCATAGATCTCCCGAGAGGAGCTTCGGGTGCAGTTGCTATGGGATATGGACTGCCAGGGAGGGAGTCAGATCATTGACCCCCCTCGCTACTGGAGTACCTGTCACCTTACTAGCTACCACGCCTAATGGCTGGTTGCTCTGTGTCTTTAACTTGCTCTTAGTTACCCTTATCAAAAGCTTTACTCTTCCTTGTCTTGCTGAGTTAACCTCTTGCGATTGACCTGCTTCATACCCTGTATGTGCTTTACTGACCCAAAGTAGCGTAGTGTATCTGCCATAGGGATAAAACCCATAAATAAATCACATCAAAAGATATGAAGTAAGCGATTGAATACTCTAGAATAATCCAATAGTGAAAAACAAAACGTTCATTTGTTGTTTCACATGAATGTAAATGTCCTTAGATCTTGATATAGGTCAGCAACCAAGACAATTGACATCCAGATTTTCCATACAGTTGTCACCGTGAGCATGCAATATAATGTGTGTGATGCATCCACCACCAACAGATAAGGTGTACGCTTACCCCCTATAGATTGACATACCTATCACGGGTGGTCAAAAATAGCAGGTGAGCAAGACTCCTCTCTATTTTCCTTCAAATCCTGGATATACCCGAACCGAGAGGGGGCCACGCTGGAATCTCACCAAACACTGCTCCTCTCTCATCACAGGTCGCATGTTAAATCCAAAGATAAAGGAAGGACATAGTGTGAATCCGTATAATAAGTGGTGACATTTATTTAAGATTGCACTTACATCACAGACAATTTTTCAAGCATGATAATAAAAATTTCCACTGAGTATGAGGTTGCTCTTGTGCAGCGGTATCAAAATGTAGCCGTCGCCCTACACGCCCTTCATACTAATTTTTATTATCATGCTTGAAAAATCGTCTGTGATGTAAGTGCAATCTTAAATAAATGTCACCACTTATTATACGGATTCACACTATGTCCTTCCTTTATCTTTGGGTTTAACATGTGACCTGGGATGAGAGAGGAGCAGTGTTTGGTGAGATTCCAGCGTGGCCCCCTCCCGGTTCGGGTATATCCAGGATTTGAAGGAAAATAGAGAGGAGTCTTGCTCACCTGCTATTTTGACCACCCGTGATTGGTATGTCAATCTTTAGGGGTAAGCGTACAGCTTATCTGTTGGTGGTGGATGCATCATACACATTATATTGCATGCTCACGGTGACAACTGTATGGAAAATCTGGATGTCATTTGTGTTGGTTGCTGACCTATATCAAGATCTAAGGACATTTACATTCATGTGAAACAAGAAATGGATGTTTTGTTTTTCATTATTGGATTATTCTAGAGTATTCAATCACTTACCTCATGTCTTTTGATGTGATTTATTTATGGTTTTTATTTGTTGCACTTATCCGGCTTACTAGTGCGACACTTTTGAATTAATTACTTATTACCGTGTGTATATCTCACATTGAGTGTTGCTAAGGATTTTTTATTTTCTTTTAACACTAGCGCAGTATTCACTTTTTTATTTTATCTGCCATAGGACACTTATGCACCCCTTTAGTGACTTCAGACCAGGCTCAGGAAACAGTTAACAAACTTTACTGAAAGTACTACAGCATAACAGGTTAAGTGCAAACACAGTTCAATGCATCCAACCCAAGGTAGCTACACTGGAGTGTGACTGCCCAGGCATACCTTGCAAAGGTGATAGTCCATTACCAGTCCATGCTGTGGCAGGAGAGCTCTAGGGAGCTGCTGAGTGGCTGCTGGCTGTAAAGGGTTACATCTTCTCATGTGAGCCTCTTGATTCTGTTCCCATGTGGCTGGAGCTGGAGAAGAGCCATCTCTGTAAAGCAGCTGCAGATTACATCTCTATAGCTTGTCCGTCTTCTTCCCATGCAGACCCTGTGTGAACAGAGCCCTCCCCCCTTTTATAGCACAAGGAGAGAGGCAGAACCCAGAAAGAGTGAGTGCTGCAGAACTATTGTTAACCCTTCCCTAACCTGGGCAGACTAACTTGTTTACTAACATGGTGCATTACCTTTGTAGGCAGCTGCCTACACCCTGCCTACACTTTACATTCATTAAGAGAAAGTATTTTCTGAATAGCGCCTTTGCTGAGCAGCCCACCTCCTGTTTTCACAATGCATCAGGCCAGCCACCCGGCGCAGGACCCGTAAGCAAGTAGAGATTACTCGAGAACCAGTGTCTACTTCAGTGATTTCCAGCTTCCAGGAGCATCAGGCAGTATACAGTATATACAGTATAGTTACACTGGTGCAAGTTGGATCAATGTAACTTTGTAAAAATATATCATGCCTGGATTTATTCTTTAAGTATGTATTAATGAATACAGCCTTGCATTAATTTGTGTCTATTTATATCTGCTTGAAGTTCAACTTTATACATTACATAACACTACAATTGCATAGTGGACCATGGTAATTTATTCAAGAATGATGAAGACTTTAAGTGTCTATTTTCAAATCCACATCATCCACATCAGCAGAATTTTTTAATATAACAGAAAAAGCACAGAGTGCTTTTGGCATGCCATTCAAAATGCATCTTATTCTGGTGTTATTTCATTAAAGTGAATTTTCATTTGTTGTATTGGTTACTGCAATTCACACTGAACACTTTGCAGTTTATTACATAAATGCACACAGTAGTCTCTCATGCTAAGGGCAAAGTCGGTGGGATATATTAGGCAGGAAGTAAACATGTCATCCATGAAGTTGATGTGTTAAAGGCAGAAAAAAATGGGCATCCCAATTTGTTGTGTATGGGACTGCATAGCCACCGACCAGTCATGATGCCCATTTTGACCCCTGTCCACAGCCAAAGCACCTACAATGGGCATGGGACATGAGCATTAGAACTGGACCATGGAGCAATGGAAACAGGTGGCCTGGTCTGATGAATCACGTTTTTGTTTACACAATCTGGATGGCTGGGTGCACGTGCATCGCCTACCTGGAGAAGAGATCGCACCAGGATGCAGTATGGGAAGAAGGCAAGCCAGTGGAGACAGTGTTCTGCTGGGAAGCCTTGTTCCTGCTATTCATGTGGATGTTACTTTGACATGTACCACCTACCTAAACATTGTTGCTGTCCAAGTACATACTTCATAGAAATGGCATAAAGATATTAATGGGCCTGCCACACTGCAAAAATGGTTCAATTATAATTTGAGGAACACAATGAGTTTGAGGTGTTGTCCAAATCTCAGTTGGTCAAGAATCTGTGGGATGTGCTGGAAAAACAAGTCTGATCCATGGAGGCCCCATCTTGCAACTTATACAACTTAAAGGATCTGCTACTGACGGCTTGGTGCCATGTGCCATCTAGCCACGGTTATATTTGGGTCCTCTGCTGTTGTTCACACCTGTGTGAGGCCTCATCCTCACTGACACCACCAGTATACCTTTCTGTAAGCTTCAACAGGAGCATGAGAATTAGACTTACAACTTTAAAAGAATAACATACTATATTGGCAGGTTAAAGTAAAAAAGTAGCACAGAATATATTTGCACATTAGAGTCAACCACCACAATAATGAATGCATAATTAGCCTCACTTGTTCCCTTGCCGGGGCTTCAGATTCCAGAATATGACCCCAAGGGCATAAACAGTAGCTCTCGGTATGAAATGAATCACCCCAAGTGGCCAACAAAGTAACAACATGGATAAACAATGTCACTTGAGAGCTCTCAAATAAAGGGACTGAGTTTATGCCTGAGATATTAAGGTTTAAAGTTGAACGCAGATCTGCCCTCAGGATAAAATAATTTGAGTATAGTCTTTGCACTTTGATATCAGGCAATTTTTTTTCTTGCAAAGAACCCATGGGTCTATTACTGAGGCAGCCTGAATTTCTGGCAGGGATGGCCTGCCCTTCATGCTTTAGCTGGACAAGAACCATTCTTTACCCGATCCTTACAGGAATAGGGCAGGGAGCTATACAACGTTTTCATTCTCATCTGTGGTCTGGGCAATTTCCTGAGCTTTTGGCCTCAAAGCCTTGGGATGGGTCCATTGAGACTTTAGAGACCCTTTTTGAAACATTACCCCTTCAGAAGAACAACTTTTCTCATCTTTTATCTCAGATCTACACTATATTATTGACCCACACATACTGCCTTACCCACTACTGCATTGCTGAACAGAAAAGAGACCTTGGACACCAGTTTCATAAGCAAGTACTTGAAACAAGCATATCAAGTGCAGCTCAAAAAAGACTATTTAAAGTTCTCTACGATCTACAAAAATGATATCCCTTGGTTCCCAATCATAGCTGGAGATGTGTGAATGCTATAGTATGCATGCTACATTCCTAGTGGGCCTACCTCCCTTTTCTAGCTTAGTGGAATAATCTTCCACATACAGTACATAACCTAGTGACTAATGCCAATGCAACTGGCCCCGACATAGCTCTTCTTTCAATGGCTTTCAAGTGGTTGTACAGTCACTAATCACAAATCCTGTAAATCCACCCTGTTACAGTAAGATATACAGTGCAGTATCTGTGTTTTTTTTTTAATTATGCAGCTAAATACCTTATTTCAGAGCCCCACTGTGTGCTCACGTGACCTCCCGATGCTCTTCTTACCCGTTCTGAGGACTACACTGGGCGGGGCTGAGTTTTCCCATTGACGTTAGCTGGGAGGACAGGAAGAGAGTAGCGGGAGGTCACGTGAATGCACAGCGGTGCTCTGAAATAAATTATTTTGCTACATCATTTTTTAAAACACAGATACTGCACAGTATATCTTTCTGTAACAGAGGGGCTTTCAGTATTTGGGATTAGTGGTTTTAAGGCCATAGTGGCAGGAGAGGAAGGGCAGGAAGGAGATGACTCACACACAGACACCCAAGCTAACAGGCAGGAAGGGTGGGGGACAGAGAGGTAGAGACTGTGGGCTGACAGACGGACGTAAACTGACCAAGGTATCATGGATCAGCAGCCATGAATACTGTGGTCAGCACACACAGGGGAACACAGGGACAGACAGGATCAATCAGGTATTTTACAGCATAAAGAAGAACAAATTACACAGCACAAGCACTATTCTGTATATCCTGCTTTAACCATTTAGGGTCCACCCTATAGCAGTTTTACTGCTACAGGGTGGCGCCTGTGCGTCAGATCACATATACAGTAGCTCAAAAAAGTGTGTACACCCCTCACATTTTTGTAAATATTTTATTACAAATTTTATTACAAATTTACAAAAATGTGAGGGGTGTACTCACTTTTTTGAGCTACTGTATATGTGATCTGACGCACAGGCGCCACCCTGTAGCAGTAAAACCGCTATAGGGTGGACCCTAAATGGTTAAAGCAGGATATACAGAATAGTGCTTGTGCTGTGTAATTTGTTCTTCTTTATGCTGTAAAATACCTGATTGATCCTGTCTGTCCCTGTGTTCCCCTGTGTGTGCTGACCACAGTATTCATGTGACAACACTGAGGAAATTACACTTTTCTACAATGTAAAGTAGTGAGTGTACAGCTTGTATAACAGTGTAAATTTACTGTCCCCTCAAAATAACTCAACATACAGCCATTAATGTCTAAACCGCTGGCAACAACACTTTTGTGAGATACTGTATATACTGTATATATGTAACCCGACTCTTCTGGGTAGGGGGCAGATCGCCGTTCTGACAGGCAGGAAGGGATGGAATTTGTGTCCATGCACAGCAGGGAATACATTCCATCTTTTTCTCTAGTAAAAGCACCTTCCACAGTATAGTAAAACACTGGTTAGGCACACAGTTAATCCTTTGATTGCCCCTGATGTTAACCTCTTCCCAGCCAATGTCATTAGTTCAGTGACAGTGCATATTTTAAGCACTGATCCCTGTATTAGTGTCACTGGTCCTCAAAAAGTGTCAAAAGAGTTAGTTAGTGTCAGAATGTCCACCGCAATACTGCAGTCCCGCTATAAGTCGCTGATCACCGCCATTACTAGTAAAAAATAAATAAAAATATCCCATAGTTTGCAATAACTTTTGCACAAGCCATCCAACACTTATTGGGATTTTTTTTTACTAAAAATATGTAGCAGAATACATATTGGCCTAAATTTATAAAGAAATGTTTTTCGATTTTTTTATTGGATAGGTTTTATAGCAGAAAGTAAAAAATATTGGATACAAAAACACGAGGAAAGTAGGAACTTTAAAGGTGCAAATCGACACAATTATCTTATAAAATCGTTATTTATTTTGTATCAATAAAATTCATTTTTTTATAATAAAAACTGATAAATGTAACAGACACATTTTACATGTTCCATGTTAGAATTGATACATCCATCTCAATATGTTTTGCCAATTTTTTTACAGCTTCTTCAGGAGTATATGCATCAATCTAGGTTGAATGATAAACAATCCATAAGAAAAAGATTTTTGCAATACATGTTTCATGTAACCAAATATTTATATGCTCATAACACGACAGTATACATTAACATATACAATAAAGTAGTCCTTTGTGTTATGCATCCAACAATGCATTGGCTGCTTCATATTTATTCTTATGTTGCGAGTTATATTACATACCTGTTAATTTTCATCAGATATTTTCTATAATTGTAACGACAGTTGACACCCATAGGATAATGGCCTAAACAACTGAATAGACAGCCATAGGGAGAATAAAAGGTCCAAGCTATGATGAAAGATATATTTGGGATTATACTCTCTCTCTCTCTATATATATATATATATATAGCTATGCTGCATGACATTTAATCACAGGTATATACTGTATGTATTGACTTACAAGTAATCAGTATTTCTAGGTAAACCTTGGAAGCAGTTTAAGACTCAATTTATTGTTTGAACTATCCAATAGGCTTGTGCAATTGGTTTAGTTCCGAATTTCGGTTTTACCAAATTTTGCAAAATTCAGCAATTCGGACGAATTCCGAATTTTCCCGAATTTTTGTTTTTCCGATTCAAAAATGTGGAATTTCGCAGCAATTCAGCAATTGCGGTAATTTACGGTAATTCGGCAATTGCAGTAATTTGGAGATTTGTGGTAATTCGGCAATTGCGGAAATTCGCGGTAATTCGGCAATTGCGGCAATTTGTAAATTCGGCAATCAGAACAGCCGAAATTCGAAAATTTGTAAATTCGTAATAACATTTGAAATAATAACTTATTATTTCAAATGTTCTTTCTTATTTCCGAATTTCGGAAATTCAGAAGTTGGGAAATAAGAAAGAACATTTGAATTAATAATAAATAACTATTAAATTATAGGTATTGGAATTTCCTTGAAAATTTGGGCTGTTAGTGAACTTAAATATGAAATTTAATACATTTCATATTTAAAGCGGAGTTCCACCCAGAAATTATTATTTTTTTTTTGGCATCCACTCTTTTAATATTAAATAGATGTAACCTTTTGTTTCCTTACTTTCAAACCGCCTAGTAATTACATGTATTTTTTACTCACAATTTTGTTTCTCTCACTGCTGGACTTTTCCATTTTAGGTGAAGGCACCTGAAGCCCATCCGTAGTCTCCTGGCATCTCTTCCTAAAAGAAGTGCATGGTGGGTAACCATTGTGCACTCCTCGATTTCGATGCTCCTTAAATCATTTCATTTCCTGTCTGGAAATAACACGGTTTTACAGTACAGGGAAGCCCACTAACTCCTGGGAAATGATGAGTCATATCTCCCAGGAGGCCAGGGGAAGCAGGAAGTAAGGAGAAGAGTCTAGGACCTAATAGGGGCAGATTACAGAGACCACCTAGCAACAAGCGACTTAGGGTGAGTATAAATTTATTTTTCCTTCAAAGGTAAGTCTATATAGAAAAAGTACTTGAATGATGTAAAAAAAAAATCTGTGTGGAACTCTGCTTTAAGTTCACTAACAGCCAAATTTTCAAGGAAATTCCAATACCTATAATTTAATAGTTATTTATTATTTCAAATTATCTTTCTTATTTCCCAATATTGGAAATTCATAAATAAGAAAGAACATTTGAAATAATAAATAACTATTAAATTATAGGTATTGGAATTTCCTTGAAAATGTGGCTGTTAGTGAACTTAAATATGAAATTTAATAAAAAGGAAATGCGAATACCTATAATTTAATAGTTATTTATTATTATTTCAAATGTTCTTTCTTATTTTCCAATTTCCAAATTTCCAAAATTCGGAAATAAGAAAGAACATTTGAAATAATAAATTATTATTTCAAATGTTATTTCCGAATTTCCTAATTTACGAATTTCGGATTTTCAGCTGTTCCGATTGCCGAATTTCTGAATTACCACAATTGCCGAATTACCACAAATTTCCGAATTACCGCAATTGCTGAATTACTGCAAATTTCATGAATTTCCGAAATTAGGAAATAAGAAAGAACATTTGAAATAACAAGTTATTATTTCAAATGTTATTTCTGAATTCCAGAGTTTTGGCTGTTCTGATTGCCAAATTTCCGAATTACCGCAATTAACGCAAATCTCCGAAAAAAAAATGAAAACTAACGAGTTTTGCAGCCACGCAAAAGTCTACTATCCAACATCCATAAAGTATGAAGATCCACAGATCTAAAATAGGAATGTATTAAATATTATTACAGTATATATATATCAACTAAACATGCAAGACAGCCACAGCATTTGAACCAATTACCTCCATTACGACCAATATACTGCCTATTAAATGGTATTACTTTCACAATTTTTAAATAAAGAGTCAATTGTGTCAATATCGTCAGCTTGTTTGCGCCCTCATGGCTCCAGCAAAATGGCCTTTTATCCCACATTCGTCGATCAGCGTTTTACGTCACGAGCAGCACACGGACGACTGGGCTCCTATCGCACATGTCACACGTACTTTGGTAATCTCATTGGCTGTATAACAATTATAAATTACAAAGTTTTGTTAAATTAAAGTATTGACTAGTCTTTGTATAAGTTGACTATTCTGTACTTGTAGAATGTTGATGGATAACCATTACTGACACTATATGGACAACCAAGACATGCATGATTTCTTTAGCAACATACAGTACATGCCATATATGTCCTTTTCAGATTGAGATACCTTAATCTTTAGCTATACCCTGTGATAATTGACTAGGGACAATATGATGCAATACCCATTCTCTCCTGGGTTAAAGGGGCGCTGCAGATTGTCCTGGGCCAATTAGCAATCAGGTGGGGGTAGTTGCCTTTGCTCTAGAGCTGGGCACTGCCCCTCCCTGTGTTGGCTCTGAGAGTGAGGCTTGGACTTGGTTTCCTAGCCGAGGAACATCTCCTGTGCAGGCGTGATAGGACCCCGGGCGGCTGCACGTTCGCACGCTGCTTGCAACGTCAGGATAAGAGGCTGGCCGGTGGACATTTTGTTGGAGCCATGAGGGAGTAAACAAGCTGAAGATATTGACACAGTAAGTTGATTGACTCTTTAAAAAATTGTGAAAGTAATGCCATTTAATAGGCAGTATATTGGCCATAATGGGAGTAATTGGTTCAAATGCTGGGGCTGCCTTGTATGTTTAGTTGCCGATGGCGGATGTAATTGCCCCATTAATTTTACTAACTTGAAATGTAATTATCAATTAGAGCCATATATATATATATATATACAGTATCTCACAAAAGTGAATACACCCCTCACATTTTTGTATATATTTTATTCTATCTTTTCATGTGACAACACTTTAGAAATGACACTTTGCTACAATGTAAAGTAGTGAGTGTACAGCTTGTATAACAGTGTAAATTTGCTGTCCCCTCAAAATAACTCAACACACAGCCATTCATTTCTAAACCACTGGCAACAAAAGTGAGTACACCCCTAAGTGAAAATGACCAAATTGGGCCCAATTAGCCATTTTCCCTCCCTGGTGTCATGCGACTCGTTAGTGTTACAAGTTCTCAGGTGTGAATGGGGAGCAGGTGTGTTAAATTTGGTGTTATCACTCTTACTCTCTCATACTGATCACTGGAAGTTCAACATGGCACCTCATGGCAAAGAACTCTCTGAGGATCTGAAAAAAAGAATGGTTGCCCTACATAAAGATGGCCTAGGCTATAAGAAGATTGCCAAGAACCTGAAACTGAGCTGCAGCATGGTGGGCAAGACCATACAGCGGTTTAACAGGACAGGTTCCTCTCAGAACAGGCCTCACCATGGTCGACCAAAGAAGTTGAGTGCACATGCTCAGCATCATATCCAGAGGTTGTCTTTGGGAAATAGACGTATGAGTGCTGCCAGCATTGCTGCAGAGGTTGAAGGGGTGGGGTGTCAGTCTGTATGTGCTAAAATATTTAAAATCTCTTTGCCTAGGACTCAATAGTGGCAAGTAAAAAATATTGGGTTTTTTTTTTCAAAATTGTTGCTCTTTTTTTGTTTATAGCACAAAAAATGCAGAGGTGATCAAATACCACCAAAAGACAGCTTTATTTGTGGGAAAAAAGGACAGAAATGTCATCATTGCAAGACTGTGCTATTGTCACTTAAAGTAACGCAGTGCTGTATCGCAAAAAATGGCCTACTCATGAAGAAGGGAAATCTTTAAGTGGTTAAAGGAACAGGATAATTTTTTTTTTTTTTTAGAGTTACAACCACTTTAATTCAAATTATAAGAAAGTTGTCCTTCACTTCTTTATACTTGCAACAAGGGCCACGATTCTCAGGGAAATGGAAAACCAGTGTAACCCTGACCACACATGGGGTGGATTAACAAGTTCATCTAAATAGTGAGGATGGAGGAGAATAGAGGAATACTACAAGGTAGGGTTCAGTACACAAGACAAAAAACACAAAATGAGTTTTAAGCATGAGTTTATTATTGCATGTCTATATATCAAGCATTCATTATCCACTAGAAATGTCACTGCTGTATCTATGTTGCTTATATCCCGGCGTGATCCGCCAAGGCTGTGAATAGTTCTGTCTTTTTCTGTACAATTCTTCAATAAAATTCTGTAAAAATAAAATAGCAAAGCAAAATACTAAGCATCGTTTGACAAAAACCAACAGTTTAGTTGCAGTTCATCAACCACTACATACAGCTCATTGTCCAAAACAGCTTGACACCTACAAAAAAAAGAAAACTTGTAATACTGCTAACAGAACAAAATACAATGCAGACTAATGTATCAAAAACAGACTGAATTAAAAATAACATCAAGGAATATGCTCAGCAAAATCATTTTGCTATGTCTGTCCCAGATGTCACTTAAAGCAGACCTAAACCCAATATACAGCCTACCTTCCCTCTTTCTTCTGCCTAATTTAATAAATCTAAATCAGTTGGGGGCTCTGAAATTATGGTTTTGCACCTGCTGCTAATTTCAGCCCTTCGCCGCCATGGTGCAAGGTGGGCTATGTGAGCATGCAGTGCGACAGATTGGTTGACCAGGTCTCCTACTCATGTTGTGCATGTTCCTAGTGCCCAACAAGTGGTCTGTTGGCTCGCTGTGTGCGTCCAGATACTGTATATCCTGGGCTGTGTCTACCACCTGTTTGGAACCAGGAAACTCTAGATGCGCCACCTGTATGTAGCGTTACCCCCGTGAGCAGGGCTGGCCCAAGACATTTTGCTGCCTGGGTCCAAGAATGAAATGCTGCCCCCCCCCCCCCAAAAAAAAAAAATGACGCCCACCAAAAGGGCCCCATATCCTTTATTTTATATCATGATTATTAAAACTAAAATTTAATTTATTATGAAGTCAGATTTACATGCAACAGCACCTTGTCTATATGCAAAATTATATGACATACCATTATGTTCAATTCCAAGGGGCGGGCTAGGGTAGTATAGGGGCAGGCTAGGGTAGTATATGGACAGGCTAGGGCAGTATAGGGACAGGCTAGGGTAGTATATGGACAGGCTAGGGTAGTATAGGGACAGGCTAGGGCAGTATAGGGACAGGCTAGGGCAGTATAGGGGCAGGCTAGGGTAGTATATAGACAGGCTAGGGTAGTATAGGGGCAGGCTAGGGTAGTATATGAACAGGCTAGGGTAGTATAGGGGCAGGCTAGGGTAGTATAGGGACAAGCTAGAGCAGTATAGGGGCAGGCTACGGTAGTATAGGGGCAGGTTAGGGTAGTATATAGACAGGCTAGGGTAATATAGGGGCAGGCTAGGGTAGTATATAGACAGGCTAGGGCAGTATAGGGGCAGCCTAGGACAGTATAGATGCAGGCGGAGCAGCTCGGGGGGCCAGTTGTCATCATGACACACACAACTGCTGAAAAAAAAATCTTGGTCATCAATTTGCTGGGTAAATAGAAGAGAAGGAGAGGCGGCCGTGGTTCAATTTGCTGCCCCTCTCAAAGTGCTGCCTGGGTCCAATGGACCCACTGGTACCCATGGTAGGGCCGGCCCTGCCCATGAGGACCACTTGAGGATGTTTGACCAGAGTGGTTGCCCTGACCTTGACAGTCTCCAGACCCCTCTGACACTCTGGGTTCAGACATTACATACTGTACAGTGCAGACACCCCAATATCATGCAGTAAGCAAGTATTTATTTACTTAATATTTGGCAATTGACAAATTAACAATTTATAGCATAGATGCACAGGGAATTATTACAGTTGGCACAATAAACAGAATAATTGTGGGCATAAGGTATAAAGATGAAGCAGCAACAGCAACTGGCAACTTTAATAGAGCCTATGACCACAGGTTAAAAAAAAGGGAAGTAGTGTGACCGGCTTGGTGTCAGGCTACTCCCGTCTGCCCCCTGCTGCCACAACCTCAGGATAGGCACAACAGTTTAGCAACCGCATCAATTGTTTTAACTTTGTACACCAACTATATTATAATGTGTATTAATAAAGCTTGTTTTGAATTGTTTACATGAAGCTGTAAATGTCCTAAAAAATCCCATTAAGAGGTTTTCTTGTTCTAGTGTTCTGTATTCAGGGATGTGGGCATATTATCACCCTCTTTAAAGCAGAGTTCTATCCAAAAGTGGAACTTCCACTTTAAGCACTTCAGCCCCGGAAGGATTTCCCCCTTTAGGACCAGAGCACTTTTTGCGATTCGGCACTGCGTCGCTTTAACTGATAATTGCATAGTCGCGCGACGTTGTATCCAAATGATATTGGCGTCCTTTTTTTCCCACAAATAGAGCTTTCTTTTGGTGGTATTTGATCACCTCTGGGTCACTTCTGATCACCGCTATAAACAAACAAAGAGCGACAATTTTGCAAAAAAAACAATATTTCTTGCTTTTTGCTAAAATACATATCCAAAAAAATATAAAAAAACAAATGTATTCATCAGTTTTGGCCGATATATATACTTCCTCATATTTTTGGTAAAAAAAAAATCGCAATCGGCGTATATTGATTGCTTTGCACAAAAGTTGCAACGTTTACGAACAATGATAATTAATTTATGAGGTTTTTATTTATTTTTATTTTTTTTACTAGTAATAGCAGCGATCTGTGATCTTTAGTGGCACTGCAACATTGCAGCGAACATGTTGGATACTTTTGACACTTTTTTTGTCCATTGGCATTTATACAGCGATCAGTGCTATGAAAATGCACTGATTACTGTGTAAATGTCACTAGCAGGGAAGGGGTTAACACTAGGGGGAGATCAAAGGGTTAACTGTGTTCCCTGGGATCTGTTACTAACTGTGTGTGAGCTGGATTGAGTGGGGGAGGAGAGTGATCGCTGCTCCCATATACAGGAAGCATGCGATCAGAGGCGGCTCTAGGCTCTGTGAGGCCTTAGGCGAAACTTACACATGAGGCCCCACTCATGCCCATAATGGTAAAAAAAATTCAAGCAATAAAAAATAGAAATAAATAATAACCAAAAAATGCAGAAAGATGCATGGATCTAGCATGCAGTTCCTCAGCACCACTTCCAGGGCACCCTCCTCACCCATCAGACCTATGCAGCTAATGAAACATCTGGGACCCAGCAAGGTGGCAACCCCTCTAAGATTTTCCTGTGGTGTCTCGGATCTCGGCGGAGACTAGCGTACGAAGGACATATACCCTCGTCGCTAGTGAGAGGAGGGGGTGAGTTAGGTCGAGTGTGTGTCAATCATTGTCTAGGGTCCCTTGTGTCAATTGGGAAACTAGAGGGGGATCACAATTGGGGAA
>BLSH010436806.1:48510-63132 GCA_018402905.1 Glandirana rugosa
TGATATATATATATATATATATATATATATATATATATATATATACATATATACTATACTGTATATATATATATTCTTACACTGCCTGCACTGACTCTATATACTGTACTCTGAATGAGCTGTATATATAATCTACACTAAATGGAGCATATATATATATATATATATATATATATATATATATATATATAATATACATATATATATATAATATACTGTATATATATATATATATATATATATATATATATTTCCTGGACCTCCTCATGTCAGCCTACTATGGGTCAGCTCAGCCCCCTCTCACCCCTTCAGGACAACCTCTTTCCAAGCCTATAAGAGGCGGCTGTCTGCCCATATGCAGTGTTCTTTTTTCGTCCTCGCTCCGGACGCCTCTTAAGAAAAATAGACATATTCATACACACACACACAAGAAGAAGCATGGTAGGAGACTTACTGCAAAACCTTGTAATGTCCATGCGATCCTGCTCAGGTTCATGCACTCTCCTGAGTTCAGTAGACCCTCTGTCTGGGCTGTAAATCTCCCTTTGTGGGGTACCCTTGGTGCTGGTTCTCAGTTAGCAGTATAAATGACTGCATGTGTACACCGGCCTCTAGAGAGCGGTTAAATACTGCTGGTTTGGGCTGTGTGGCGAATTGATGAAACAGCAGGCAAGCTGAGGCTTGTAGTTCCACAGGAACTCTCAGGAGGTTGCTGAGAGTGGCCACTTCCAGGTATAATAGGAACGCCCTCTCCCATGCTTAGGTTCCTGCTTCCCTGCGGTGATTACAACACCTGTGGCCCCAGCTTGTCTCAAAATCACTGCCTCTGTGCTGAGTGATGTGGGATCTCAACATGGCTGCTGCCTTGAGTTGCTGGATAGATCTCTGGCTGTCTGTGTGTTTCCAGGTATCCTGGGTCCTCCTGCCTGCCTCTATAGCACTGAAGAACGCATGGACAGGTTTTCTATTTTCAATTTTACATTTTTTTTTGTGTGTTTTTGTTTTTGGTTGTTTTTTGCATTCTTCTTCTCTACACAGAGAGAAGACCCAGATGCGGGATAAACGCCCGCAGGGAAGTACTAAAGAGCCGCATCACCCGCAAAGAAAGAAGTGCTCGAAGCGTGACAAGTCGGGTCAGAGGAGTGGTCGTAGTGGGATAAAATCCCTGTGCAACGCCACTCCAGATCACCCTCACCGGTGCCTCATTGCAGTGCCTTGAGCCCAGCCCAATTGCTGTTGCAACATCACTAAGCGCTAGCATGTGCATAAGCAAAGGCGCAGATCCTCTTCATCTTCTGGAAGGGCCTCGGCCCAGGAAGAAGAGAAGGCCTGCTGGGCATGCGGGGCAAACTTCCTACCGGGGAGGTGTGTATGCTTCACTGGTTTGAAGGAAGCCGCGCATAATAATGCAAGGTGCATGTGGCAGTAGCTCAGAGGGTAAATGCACTAGTTGTGTTAATGTGAATCTATGCAGCTGTAAGTTCAAATCTCATCTGTGCTGTGCTTGGATTGAAGCTACAGGTGACTGTTGGCTGCAAGAGGTACGTAGTACCCGACATAACTTCCATCCTCATCCACTTCAGAATCAGAGCCAGATGCGACATATCGCTACAGTTCAGATCAACATTCAGAGGATTCTGAGTCAGATCTGTAACCAGACACTCATGCATTTGATTTTTCCGTGATTCCTTCTTTGAGCCTGATTCGCACCCGTGCACCCACAGCAGGGTCTCAAAGTTGTACCCTTTCCGCTCGAAGAATGCAGAGCTTTGGGATTCCACGCCTAAGGTGGATGCCTCATTACAGAGACTAGCTCGGCATATCACTTTGCCTCTAGATGACTCAGTATCCTTCAAGATCCGATGAATTGTAGGATAGATACAGATCTCAAAAGAATGTACATGGTAGCAGGAGTGGCCTGCCGGCCGGCTATTGCACTTACCTCAGTGGCGGCAGCCTGAAAGGTGTGCATTGCGTGGTTAGAGACCAGTTCTTTGGGTTAAATGATGGGAGACGAAGGTTCCTCCCTTTGCAGCCCATTAAGATCACGGTGTATTTTCTAGCAGAAGTAGCCATGGACCAGGTCAGGATGACAGTTGATGGCTCATTCTGTGATGGCACGCAGAGCCCTATGGCTGAAGCATTGGTCAGCGGATAGTGCTTCCAAGTACAGCCTTTGCTCAGTCCCTTTCGATGGGAAATTTATTGGCAAGACCTTGGAGATCTAAAGAGGGTTTCGGGGAAGCTTCCGCGTACCAACCGGGGCGACCATTCTTTAGGCAGTGGAAGGGGCAGGGTCCAGCTTTTCCCAAAGCCAAGGCGAACTAGCCAGCGAAAGCTTCAGATAGGCTCTTCTAAAGGAGTTCCCATCCAGATTCCCAAGTGGGAGCAGACTGTCTTACTTTGGAGAGGTCTGGGCGGAAGAAGTTCAAGATGCCTGGGTCTTGGACATCATTCAAAGAGGCTATCGCCTAGAATTCAAGGAAAGACCTCCCTAGTTTCATTCTGTGGAGACCCGGATTCCTACTTGTCCAGAGAAAAGGGGCTTTATTTATTAATGTAGGTAAATAATTTATTGGCATCTCAAGCAATTCTGCCAGTTCTGGAGAATGAGAAGGGAGAAGGATTCTATTCCCCTCTGTTCTAGGTAACAAAATCCTGAGGAGGATTCAGGCCGGTCCTGTACTTAAAAGTCCTGAATGCCTTCATGAAAGTCCCGCCATTCAGAATGGAGTCCTTGCAAACCATCATTGTCCATTGTGAAGAAGGGAGATTTGCTAGTGTCAATAGACCTAGCGGATGCCTACCTACATGTGCCCATAAGTGCATCACACCATCCCTTCAATTTCCAATTTTGTTGTCTGCCATTCGGACTCTGCACAGCTCCAAGAACATTTTCAAAAGTTTTGGCAATGGTCATCTCTTTCTTAAGAATCAGAGGCATTCAAATTCTTCATTATCTGGACGACATTCTCCTCCGGGCCTCATCAAAGTCCCTCTTTCAACAGCACGTGCTGATAACCTACAGCACGATCAGATGTTTCGGTTGATTAATCAACCATCGCAAGAGTCGGCTGCAACCGGCTCAAGTCCTAGAGTATCTAGGAATGCAATTTGACACTACCCAAGTTCGTGTATTTCTGCCTCTCAGGAAGATTGTGGAAATTCAGACCAAATCGGAACTAGGAATGACCAGGCCATTTCTGATGGCCAAGGAGTGTATGCAGTACCTGGGCCTGTTGTCTTACATGATACAGGTAGTACCCTGGGCCAGATGACGGAAGGGGAGATTTCAATACAGTTTTCTCCATCAATGGGATCGCCACTCGTTAACCCAGATCTACCATTCAGTACCAATAAAACAGTCTCTGATGTGGTGGAAGATATCTCAGAATCTATATCGCGGGGTGCCTCTCGACCCTCCAGTTCCAGTAGTGCTGACTACAGATGCCAGCCTAGTAGACCGGGAGCTCATTCCTTAGGCCAACAAGTACAGGGCAAATGAGAGGTATCTCTATCTCAGCATTCAAACCTGTTAGAATTAGAGGCTGTTCTGCACCCTCTAGTAGCCTTCCAATCGATTTTGCAAAGGGGGCAGTCAAAGTCCTTCCCGACAACAAACCATGGTAGCCTACGTGGCCCACAAAGGGGCACCAGGAGCCTCCCACTGCTCAGAGTGGCATGCCAGATTTTTCCCTAACAGCAGCATACCTTCCGGGTCCACAAAAGAAGCTGGTGGATCAACGGAGTTGGAGATTCTTGGATCTGAACGAACGGGGCTTGAATCCCAGATACCTGTTCAAAATCTGCAAGGTCTGGGGGACATCGGTCATAGATTGGGTGGCATTGGAGGAAAACTCTCAGATTACGTGTTACGTCTCCCGAAGGTGGCACCCGCAAGCTCCAGGCCAGGATGCTCTATCCATTCCAAGGGACTTTCCCCTAGTCTGTGTTTCCTCCTCTCTCGCTAATTCTCAGAGGTTTAATGAGGATTAAACAGGAGGAGGTGACAGTAATAGTGGTGTGGCCCTTCTGGCCCAGAAGACCATGGTGTTCACTAGCATAGAAAATGAAGATGTGTCAGCCCAATTCCTCTGCCTTCTCACAAAGATTTTCTGCTGCAGAGCAAGCAGTTTAACCCAAAGCCGGGGAAACTGAAGTTGATGGCGTGGAGGTTGGGAGGAAATCTATAGAGCCTTTAGTCGAAAGAAGACTACCAATAATTCTTTCTTATAGGATATATAAACCCTGTTGTCACTTCTCTACAGGAAAGAGCTGGGATCTGAGGTCAGCCTCAGTCTCTAACATATTGGAATGTCTCCAGGAAGGTCTGGGCAAGGGTTTAGCATATAGCTGCTTAGAAAGTTCAAGTCTGCCCTGTCAGCTATGTTGAAGAAAGATGGGCCTTGGATCCTCTAGTGATGCGTTTCTTAAAGGCAGCAATAAAGTTCGGAAAAAGATTTATTGGAGACCTGAAGTGGGACCTGCCTTTAGTTCTAAAAGCCTTAGTACCACCTCCTATTGCCCCGGTGTCATCATGCACTTTGTCTCAGTGCAATTTTTTGATGACAATGGCATCAGCCAGATGGGTGTCTGAACTGTGTGCTTTCTCAGCCAGGGAGCCGTATTGCCTAATACTCCAAGATGAAATAGTACTCAGACCGGTTCCAAGCTTTCTTCCAAAAGTAGCTTCAGCTTTGCATATGAATTGGGAATCAGTCTTATCGGCTTTCCCGGATAGTAACTCGAAAGACGAATGGACTAGGCTGGATCTAGTGCAGGTCTTATCAATATACCTAAAGCGAACTAAGGATTTCTGGAAACAAGATCAGCTCTTCATCTTTTCCTGGGGCCTCCAGGAAAGGCTTGGCTATGCCACCTAGAATGGTGTCTTCAAAGATCGTAAAAAACTATCCAGATGGCATATAGAGAGTCAGGATATCCTCAGCCATTGAAGGTGATTCTATGAGAGGCAGGGCAGATTCCTGTGCATCATACGCTAGGGTGTCAGCAGAAGCAGTGTGCAGGGCAGCTAGCTGGAGTGCAACTAATACTTTCATTCAGCACTACAGAGTGAATGTAACTCTGACGGCATCGGAAGCTTTTGGGTCTACTGCTCTGTCGGTGGCTGTCGGCCATTAAAATAATTGATATCTGTTTTATAATTCTGGTTATTTGTGTCTTTCCCTTCCCTTATGTGGTTGATTGCTTAATTATGTCCCATAGTAGGCTGACATGAGGAGGTCCAGGAATAGGGAAAATTGTTTTCATACTTACCGTAATTTTCCTTTCCTGGATCCTCCTCATGTCAGTCAAAGAACTCCCACCCAAAGTCCGTCGCGAGGTGGGTAAATTGAACACTGCATATGGGCAGACAGCCGCCTCTTATAGACTTGGAAAGAGGTTGTCCTGAAGGGGTCAGAGGGGGTGGAGCTGACCCATAGTAGGCTGACATGAAGAGCATCCAGGATATTGTATATAGGCTACACTATATCTATAGTATATACTACACTGCCTGCATATACTCTACACTATACATGCCACTAACTAACCTAGCTAAACTAGCTTTCTATCTCCACTTTCACACACTACATATGGCCGCTATTCAAGCGGCCTTATATTGTGTTGGGCGTGGACTGAGACCCCTGAGCCATGATTGGCCAAAGGCACCCTGCCTCTGGCCAATCATGGCTCTCACAGCAGAGTGCGCTGTGATTTGCCAAAGCATGCAGATCATGTGCATGCTTTAGCCAATCAGTGTGTGTGATTCCCTGTGGTCTCGCACTGCATTATGCATTACAAATTTGCCGCAAATGCCCCATAACATTCAAAATTCTGCAAACGGGAGAACGCCCGATGTTCAAGTCGAACTTACGTTCGACTCGAACATTGGGCCCATCCCTAGAGGGGAGTAAGCCGGGGTCCTGTAGCAGATATAGCAAATAAGGATCAAACAGAAGCGTAGTCAGTAAACAAGCCAAAGGTCGGTAACAAGTCGTTTCAGGTTGGGATTGAGCTGAAGTGTAGTCAAGGAACAAGCCAAGGGTCAGTAACGAGTGGTAGCAAACACATGGATGGCAGCAGGAAAGACAAAAGCGAAATACTGGCTGGAAAGACCACAATAATCCGGCAAACAGAAAGTGCAGAGACATAGCTTAAATCAGGAAGTTCATGGGAGGAACAAAGAGTTCAAGTTGAAGACAAATAAGGTTCAAGGTCTGATCATTCAAATAACTGTCCAGTCTTCCAGGTGGCTGAACAACGGGAGACATTGCATGACACAGCAGAGGTTTTGGGTTCAAATCCTGGCCCTGACATTGTGTTTGTCTATTGTTGTGACTTAGATGAGGATCAGATCACATTTTATGGCAAATTACTGCAGAAAACCAGTTCATTCAAAGAGGTTCACATACTTTTTATAGCCTCTACATATACACATACATAATCAGTCCAGTGCTACCTGTGCACAGAAACTGGTTCCAGAGTGGAGCAATTTCCCTTAGCAGAAGTTTATATAGAGCCCAGAACAAAACTACAAGTCCTATTTCAGCTGTGCTTTTTGTCTAGTTGGCCAGCCCAACCACCTCAGCTCTCCACCTAATAAAAAAATAATCATCAATGTATTTTGTTTTGTCAGATCAGAGGGGGATGGGTGTCGTTCATCATAATTGATGTGAATCTACTTCATTGGACAAAATAATTGACATTCGGGGGGACATTTATTTGATGTTCTTTTTTTTACATTTTTAAAATTTGTTTTAAATAAAATACTTTGTCATGGTGTTGTGTGTTTTATTTACTTTGCATGTCCTTTTGGCTTATTTATGTAGCCAATGGCCCCCTTAGGGGTGGCTGGTAGTGGTGGTTCACCTGTCACTCTGCCCTCAATCACACACGCTTCCTTTCATCCGTAGTCACTGAACAGGCCGGTACTTTGTTTTTGTTTTTTTATTGAGGGATTAAACTTGGATAGGGTAGGGATGACTGTGGGATGCCCAAAGATCAAGAATACCGGACCATGATATATATACACCTACGTACATACACTCCTACCTCCAGCACTGACACTTGTTGACTGTTACACTCCTTCACTTCTCTCCTGCACAACACTTGCTTCTTTCCACTGTTAGGCCTGAAGGGAAATTTATCAAGCCGCCATTACTTCTTCCTCCACCCTAGCTAGCACATGTTGAGGCCTGCTCTTTATCATCTGCCTTACAGGCAAGGGCCACAGGCCCTCAGATTGTAAGGCCATGGGCCCTCAAAGTGTAGCTGAGTATGTTGATGCCAGCTAGGGTATAATGGACTACTGCTCACAGCCCATCCTCTTCCAGGCCACCTCAGCCCTCCTGGCTTCTCTGGCCTGCTCCACTGCCCATTGACCATGCTTCCCTGACTGGCTCCTCTGACCTCCACAGACTGTCCACTGTATCCTCCCAGCCTGCTCCAGTCCACTTTCCAGCTCCCAGGGTGGTCACTCAATGACAACAACACCGGCAGATCCTTTAAAGATCCTTTCCTGTAGTCTCTCTGTTGCTCTCCTGTTCCCTTGCGCTGCTCCAGGATCCAACTCGTATAGAGATAAGCACAGAAAATGCTTCCAATAGTGTAAAATTTATTAAAAACCAACCCCCTTTCACTTTTTAGAAGAAGTCATCTCATTAAAATGATTTGTTTTGCTGAATTATTTTACCTTTTTCAAACCATTCCAGTGATTTAAAAGCACAAGGATATGAACATTTTAACCAAAACCATGAGAAAATTTCTCTGGCAAGACAAAAAACACATATATTTCAATTTCTAAACTGTACCTCTTGAAGTGAGAAGGGGGCCTTAACCTCTTTAACATCAGAGTTTAAAATCTGGTCTGCTTATTGAAACATGCTATGGACTGGATGCCAAGTTCTTTGAAACGTAACCACTGAATTCAATGCCCACAAGGAGCATGACCGAAAAAGGTCTGCCGATCGGCTACCAATCAGCACTCTCAACCAATGGCTGAGAATGCTGACTGGAGTGTCAGAAAACAATAGCACAGCAAAAGAGAACGCTGTACTAATTCAGACTTCTGAGCTGTCAGTTTTTTTTTCGTTCAGCGTTACTGGGCTGAACAAACAAAAAACTAGAAGTGTGTACCGTTTTTTTTTTTTTTTTTCTTATCTACAAGCTGATAATTATGTAAAGTTTTGCTTTAAACCCAATTTTCTGGACCAACTGCTCTAAAACCATACCTTGTCAATGTCAGTGTTGAAACAACTACTGAACATCTTGTTTACAAAATCAGCAGCAGATACCTAGAAAATTGAACCAAAGACTTACCGTATCTGTTACAGACCTGGTGGACAAACTGCTGGAGGGCTACAATAAAGTGCACCAGGTTCTAACAAACAAACTTTCAAGGGAGACCCACTACAAAAATATATCATGCAGCATACGTCACATTTATTGCTATTAATTCCTCCTATGCAAAATTACAATGTCCAAAATGTGACAAAAATCTTGATTCACCACTTGTGAATATACTCTACCATTTCATTGATCTGGCATCCATTGATGAACTTTATTTAAATGTTCAAAGGCCATTTTCTTTTTTAGTTGTGAGACAGTACCTACTGAGAGCCATCCTAACTTACAAAAGTCAACTCCTAAGTGGACCCATATGGTTTAATGATACCTCGTCAAACTATCATGGGACAATAGATCACCAAAGCTGCACATACAAGAGATATGCAGAGATAAAAAAGGACATGAAATAACTCCTCTTTAGATAAAAATTGAATGCAGAACTTCATACAGTCAGGTCCATAAATATTGGGACATCAACACAATTCAAATCTTTTTGGCTCTATACACCACCACAATGGATTTGAAATGAAACGAACAAGATGTGCTTTAACTGGAGACTTTCAGCTTTAATTTGAGGGTATTTACATGCAAATCAGGTGAACGGTGTAGGAATTACAACAGTAAACTAAAGGCAAAAAAAAAACGCACAAAAAAAATAAATACATTTTTTTTTTAAAAAAAACTGAGTTTTTGATGTTGGTTATTAGGGGTGACTGAGTGCAAAATTCTTGAATGTTTCTTGAGTAGTTAGATGAGATGATTGGTTTCAATCTCCTCATTCAACCCATGGGGCGCAAGCGTGTTCAATTTGAAAATCCAAAAAGCTTCCTTCTTGCACAATAGTGCAAATTTGTCATTGAATGTTAGGGATCTGTCGGCAATTTTTTTGACCACCATAACCTCCAGGCATCTGATGTCATGATTATGGTGGGTAAGGAAATGGCGCTGTACACTCTGTTGGTCGTCGCCTTTATGTATTAATCTCCTATGTTCCCCTATTCTCTTACGGAGAGGGCGAATGGTTCGACCAACATAGAGTAAGTTGCAGGGGCATTTGAGAACGTAAATAACAAAAAAAAAAAAAAAACTAATTATTGAAACCACACCTACTGAAATACAACTTATGTCTACTTTTCAATACATTGAATGGTATTCCAAAGCCAATCTGGCCATCACTCTGGATAGGCTAAACCTCTGGAGCAGTCATGCCCCCAAGAAGGACTAGCCTGGAAAAATCAGTCTTGTGTCTCATCACAAATGTGGTTTCTCTATAGTTATTTGATATGATTCCCCCTTTTCATTTCATATTTCCATCATATTCCGCAGCCTTACTGATTACTGAATGTTTTCAACAGCTTTACGTGCTCCTCTCTGCTACATTAATAGTTTATTCTTAGTTCTATGCACACATTTAGCTTCTCAAAGGGGGCATGAAAATGATGAGCAGGGAGATGAGATACCAGATGAGATACCACCTCGTTTTCTTTCTTTCTTGAAGATGTAGGGCATTGTCTATAACTTTACACCCCAGCCTCATAGTCACTTACCCGCTCCTTTCATTAATTAAATTTCAGTTCTTTCAATCACAGATAATGTCATCAAATGTGAGTATTATATATTTCAGTCTCTGTGCAAATTTGTGGATGACAACTTTTGTGGTTTCCCCACACAACATGAATTATTTAATCTAATAAAAGCTAGGCAATATTATTTCTTATACATAGTCACTGTAATCAGTGATCTACCTTTGAAGAATGAAAATATTCTTCTTTGTTATTATTCCCAAAGGCCTTATATACTACTATTGTCTATAACAACGACAAAAGATATCATGAAAAAAATATTGTAAGCCTAAACAGTTTGCATGTAAACAGTTATAAAAACGTGAACAAAATGAATTCTTTACTGATTAAAGAACATATTTCAAAAACAAAGAGCGCTGTTGTAATAACAATGTATAAAAAGAATTTGAAACACAAGGACAAGCATTAAGTTCTAAGAAAAATTTCCAAATTGCATATCCAGAGAATGACCTATTCTCTTCTATTGGTTGTGAGAGCAATGTCAAAATTATAGACAAAACATTCTCAAGCTTAAAAGAAACTCATACTACCAACTTTATATTGAATTCTTAGTATTACTGTTGCTGAGAGTAGAAATGAGGTACCCATAACCCATGCACATTGAAACGTCTGTAGTGCAACTAGGGAAATTAGGTACAAACATATTTTATAATAAAAATTTAAAATAAGTGTCACTTAGAAGTCCAGAGTCAAAGTTTTATGATCAAGGAGCTCTGCACTCATCTTTTTGTTTCAAGGCAGACAACCGTGAAATTGCTAAAATGGGAGGGAAAACTGAACAAGAACTTTTTCATTCTGACTTTCCAAAGCTTTCACCAGTACCTGGGTCTCCATATTAAGACTACAGTGTGCAAACAGATACCGACTTACCGATAAGTTCAGAAAAAAAAATGAAAAAAAAAATCATCATGATGAAAGCTATCATCCCAGTGTAGAAAAGGAGGATGAATTTGAAAAAGATAAGTTTAAGCATGAATGTTTTTTAATTGACTCTTGATCAATCATTCGAATATATTACAGATGATCATGAAAATGTTGATAGGGCTAAAGATAAAAACACCTTGACTTCAATTCTTGTGTTATCTTTTATTGTTAGCTCAGTGTTAATTTAGCAGTAGTTGCAATGGTTCTATTGCATTTCGTTAAAAAACATCAAAGGGGGTCAGCCCTGGTTATATATGCAAAGAAACAAATTTAGGCTGTGGTCCAGTTGACCGCTTGTTGGAAGAATACCTTTGGGAAATCTAGTCTTCTCAAATGCAATATTGTGCAGTGGTTCAAACTATTTAAATATTTCAAAGTGTTTTCCTTTGCTTCAAATGGCTGTCATTTCTTATAGTACCCATTACAGCAATCAGTAAAGATCTATTTTTCCTACCATTGAAAATGATTGCATTGAGGAAAGAACAAAAATACTGTCATCAATGACAGGAAGAAAGGTAACTCTTCTCGGAGATGGTCAGTGTCACTTTACAGGTATCAGTGGTAAATACTGCACATGCACATTAATGGAAACAGTCACTAAATAGTCAATTTCTAAATGGAAAATCTTAGACTTGGGCATTCATCCATAGCACTGGAGAATGCTGCCTTCTGCGCTGCTATTGATTGAGTACTTAAAGATCAACTTAAAGTAAAACTGATTGCCACTGATGTTTCCATTAGAAAAACTATAAACAATAACAACTAAAACATTGCTCATGAATTCAATGGTTTGCTCATTGTTAAATCAATTTGAGCGAAACTACAGATTGCCAACAAAAAGAGAAACTAACAGCAGCTGCATGGGTACCACCAGCGAAGAATCACTTGTAGTGGAGCTGGACAACCTATCAACAAAATCCTTAATTACTCAAAGAGAAATGGGTAGCAAATAAATACCAGAAGTAAAATGCACCATTTTTTATATATGCAATGGTAGCCAGGACACAATCATACTAACAACATCAATTGCTTGCAAGCAGTGATAAGACAAAGCAAATCTGGATTGGATCCAGTCAGTTATAATGTTATTGATGTGGATTTAGAAACGCCAAAAAATAATGGGTCATCTCCAAAATCTATGAACCAACTAATCAGCAATTTATGTTGGCCATTATATTGTTAGCTTTTGCATCTGAAAGTAATACATTCCACTGGGAGTCCAGACAAGAGTTATGTCCTTTAACACTGAACAATTTGCAACGTAGCCAGGACTGGGTCATCACCTATGCCAATTGAAGTCTACATGCCACTGAAAGGAAGCTTGCAAATTACAATTCTTTCAAACTGAAACTGTTGGCTATAGTGTGGTCACTCATTGAAAGCTTTGCTTAGTACATAACGGGAGTTAAGTTTGAGATTTGGACATATCAGTGGACATGCACAGATGCATCTCCAGCTTGGTAATCTGAAGCAATGTTGGGCAGCCTGTCTGATGAATTTTAAATTAATCTTGTAATTAATCTTGTATTAGCACCCTGGAAAGTGCATCAAGGTGGTAAATGCCTTGCCGGGGTACCTGAGATGTACATGAATAAGCTGAAGATATAGAAATCCCTGACCTGACTGTAGAAAGGTTGCTGTCTGAACAGTAGTGTGCAAGCCTATTAACATGTGGTTTCTCACAAAGAACCAGCTGTGCGGTGCACCTCCCCAATGGCTATCAGAGTACTCTAGTTGGCCTCCCCCCGTTCCCCATGTCCTTAGGCTTTTGATCCCTTCAGCTGTTTGTCCAATACCAGAACTAGCCTGTACTTCACCTAAATAGATGCTTTTCATTAGGATAAGCACAATTAACTATGTTCTTATTTTTTTCTACCTAAGTAGTGATTTACAGCTAGACTGTCTGCTGTTATAGAGTCTTATAGAGACTATGCTAAGCAGCCATATGTTGAGTAAGCAACAGAGGCATTTCTGAAGAGTCCATGTTTGTCCAGCTTTCAGGATCTATCTTGTATCATTCTGCAGTGTATGCTTGTTTTCACAATCCTGAACCTGTTTGAATGTATGATTCTAACTTTGCACCTAAACTTACAATTATTCCCTGCCTCATCATTCAGCTGACTTAAGCTGTTACAATGCCTAACATCCATGATATAAGAATTTTCTAGGGGCAGACCTAGGTGCACCCCAGTTCAACCATTAACATATTCATGGCTGAATTGAGGGAGTCTGAAAGAAGCCTGTATTTGTTCTCAACTATTATTATATAAATCAACGATTCAAATTCATCCATAAATAATGCTCATAGCAAAGGCCCAAGACCTGAGTAATGCCAAAGATTTGCCATGGGCGGGTCTAAATTGACCCTATTCCAACCATTATGGTATTTATACATTTTTGCACGGTATAATGCTGCCATAAATCATTTATATTCACTTTTAAGTTATAATATGTACCTATTAATTATGCTTCAGATGAAATTCCAAACACTTTTAACAGATCTCAGCATGCCTCCTTTTTATCCAGCCCACCAGCAATACATATGAAACGGCATATGCCGATACTAATCAGTATGGAGCATCATGTCGGTAATTAGTGTTTCCTCTATTGACCTTTTATGTCCTTGCCACTTGTCAGGGAACAGGAGTGTCTGGGAAGGTTGCTGCTAATTAAAAGCTTCCGAGTGTCCCAGGTGTAAGCAAGCAAGTACTCCCTTCTATGTGTGGCATAGAACTCTTCATATTCTAGACATCTATCTAGAGTGTATGAGTGACATTGGCTCTTCTTGACTTGCTTAGTAGCAATCCTTGTCATTCCTGCAAAGCGTCATTAATAGGCATTCACAGCTGTAACTTCATTACCACAATACAGAGATTCCTGCAAAGTATTTTAAACAGATGCCATACCAATGAAGGGTTAACCACCCATCAGTCGCTTAAGAAAAATCGCTAAAAAAAAATATTTTAATAACCCTAAACATGTCACTTTTATCTTCCCACGCTCCCACACGGGAAGGAGAGCGTCACTCACTGCGGCATACTGTCTTTTATCTGAGATGTTAAGAGCTCAGGGGGAGATGGAAGGAGGGAGGGCAGGGCCTCAAATGAATGGAGCAAATGTGACCAAGATAGGAGAGGGAAGGAGAGGCGCACAAGCAGAATGGAAAGATTAGATGTGAGAGAAGAGGTAGAGTGAATAGCAGTAATTAGAATATGCATTTCTAAAGTGTCTGAAGGATAGACTGCCTCAGTTACCCGTAGCAATTAATACTTCCTTTACCTCTGCTAGTGCAGTATGAGAAAGAAATGTGAATCTGATTCAGGTCGCAGGAGGAAAACTAAACTGGGTTTTATTTCACACATTTGGAAAATTAAAATTTGATGAATGTGGTATACACAGTTAAAATATGTTAGTTTAATAGGATAGGGCAATTGGTTGAATAATCAGATAGAGAGTAACTGTAAATTGCAGTTTATTAAAAGTTAGAATCAATAATGCAATAAATGTTGTTGATGGCAAAGAACATGCATATACTGCAGACAGGACGACTTGTCATAATATCTCTGATACGATACGTTGGGGAGCAATGAGACTAACTCAGTGTCTCTGTAACGACACTCAGGTAAAAACGCGTCGAAAGTAATTGACAAGACATAATAAGACGTCATATACGTACAAGAAACGGTAGTTGTTGTAAATAACGTAATAACTAAGATTGAAAATTATTTGACGTTAAATGTCAATGAGAGATAGACTAATAAGTTGGTTA
>BLSH010436806.1:79113-101065 GCA_018402905.1 Glandirana rugosa
GAGTTTCACAATTGGAAACATCCTGGATATACCAACTAAAGAGTTATTACCCGCATGGTATGAATGTGGAATGGGACATTAATGCTTTTATCAACAAAGCTTGAACACAACATTTTTAGACTAATTTTAAATTTTAAAAACGTTCTTCTGCTGTGTCCCCACATTTTATGGTTATCCAGACCTCTTTTATGTACACATCCTTTTTTATAGGTTATATACATTTATTATCACCCATGTTGGGACATTTTTTCCCATCCCCCTTTCTTGTCCATTTTATCCATTTTACTTATCATCCTCTTTTTTCAGATACGTGCAATGTTTTCACATAATTATTATCCCCAAATATGGTTTTATATCCGTTTTTCCAGGTGTGGTTATTTATTTATGTTATTTATGGAATTTTATCTATTTAATTTTAACATACAATGTACAACGCATGTCTTTTTTTGGGTCCTTCAATCTGGCTGCCCGCTACTAAACCTTGTATACAATTTGACTTTTTTCAATATTAATTTTCTCTTTTTTTCGAGTTTTATAAGTTCGGATATAATATTTAATTTTTTTCACTTTTAGATGACCGCGTCCAAACGATCATCCCCTTTTTTGGCTATAGTTTTAATGTCACTATGATTCAACTTTTTCTAACTTGGTTTTCACTTACAATATTCTCTATTTATAGTTTCCTTTTCTAGGTGTTATATAATTTACATAGAGGCAACCACTCACCCACCTCGTTCAAATGTAACACCCATTTTTCACTTATGCTCAGAGCATTCTGCTTTGTCTGTATTGACACATTCACTTTTAAGTTTGATACATCCTTTGCTGACAGTTTATGAGTTAGGGGGAGTGACTCATCTGTCTTATCACGCCATTTCCGGCTTTTTGTTAGGCTAGTGTTGCCGCTGGCGTCATTTCCGGGTCATTGTGTTATACTTCCCGGCTTTTCTTAGTGTCTTTATGTCCAGGTCACCCTGACTCATTTCCTGGTCTCTTCCAATATTTGTCTTTTCTTAAACTCCGCAAATTAACCCTCAGTATGACACATAGGTGTTTTCTGGTCTATATACTTATATACGATTTTTGATGTTTAATTCATAGTTCAAATTGGGACAACATCACCCTTTTTTTCATCATATAGAGGCGTGGAACGCACGCCATCGGCGCCATTTTGACGCTCAAAAGGCGATTTCCGTTTTTGCGGCCCCCTACAGGGGGTCTATTGTTTTTTCATAACACACTCTATAAATGGCATGGTAGGCAGGAGGGGAAATACCCCAGATGACGGCCAATTGAGCCGAAACGCGTCAGGTTTTTCCCCATTTCCTGCCATTTTCTATGAGCTCTGATTTTATTCCTAATATGTGAGTATTTTTAATCCAGTATTTTCTGCAATAAATTGGTAAACGGTATCACACGATTTTGGGTCTTTTTTCTCTCTCCATCTGAACACACCCTGTTGGAGTATCGGATTCTCCCTGGATGAGAGAGCGTGAGGAGTTGGAGTCACTTTTCCTTCCCATCTGCGTGTGCCAAGGACAAGAAGATACCCCCTTCAGGAGGAGTGGAACTTCGGTGCAGAGGACCATCCCTCTGGAGCTACTAGGAGATCCCCAGAGTCCTGTTACCTTCCCTATAGGAGGAGTGGACCAGAAGTACAGAGGATCATCTCCCCAGGAACCACCAGGAGGTCCCCCAGGCGTTTTCTCTTCATTTCCAGTGGAGCAGACAACCAGGAGCCAAGGTTGGATTTAAAACACCCGCGCTTGACCTACCAGGTTCTGGTAAGCTCACATCCATTGTCTTATAAACGGCTGAAGAATATTTTATGTCCATTTTTCTCTCTTGAGTGAATCATCTTCTCTTATTGAAAGACATTTTCAAATACTATAGGCGCTGCATATACTTATTTATTACATTTTTGGGACAATATAGATCTATTGTTTTGTGCGTGCTGCCGTTTTAAATATTTATTTCTTGCAATTTTTATCATTAGTTTCGTTTAGATTGTTTTTTAGTGAGCGCGGAATTTTACCTGTTCATAGGGCACACTAATGTGCTGGTTTTATGTTAGAGACAGAGTTAGAGGATAGTGGCCCCACCCTCCAAAGGGGGTCAGTGTATCAAGGGAGCTGTGAGGTGCACATCACACCATATTGTCCAGGTCAAGACAGACAAAGGCCAGAGCCTGGGAAGATATAGCAGCTGAGAGCTGTAGGAGAAACAGTCAAGCTGACAAAGGTACAGAATTTTGTGCATGAGCACTGGGACAGAGTGTCTGATGGTCTGGAGGACCAAGGCATGAGGCCTGAGCAGTGAAGCTTCAAAGAAAGCCACGAGGCTGAGTTCTATGTTTTGTTGCATACAAGGTAAGAACCCCTTGCATGGGAAATTATTCAAGTGTGAACTTTTTGCCTTGTTTTAAAATGGGCAGAAAAAGCACTAAAACGTACTTCTGGCGTGGAGTAAACTTACTGTTTGGCATAACCAATGAGCTACAATTTCCCCAACTGTAATGAGGACCACGTACCTAATAGTTGAGCCTCTTTTAGAAGGAGACCTCTCATACAGCCCTGGCTCAGTGCCCACTGGAATGGGGACAGTGGTCACGTGAGCACAGCGAGGTAGGAGTGCCTCTTGTCAGCAGCTGTAGACCGGATGCTGGAAGCAGAGCCTGGAACACTGGATAGCAGATGGGCTGGAATAGGAACAACAGCAGACGATCAGCAATCACAGTAGCTGGATGCAGGCAGGCAGAATAGGAATGAGACAAGCCGGGTCGGGCACGGATCAGCAAGCAGGCAGAATCAGCAGACAAAGGATGGTCGGAGAACAGGCCGGGTTCAGTAACAGGTATCAGGCTGGCAAAAGAAGCGAAGTCAAACAAGCCGGGTCAGGGTTGGAGAAGGCAGAATGGTCAAGGCAGGCCGGGTCGAGCAGGTAGTAGATCAGGTAGCAGATAACAGATAGCAGGTATCAGGAATGGACTAGCTGCAGATCAGACAGCACTTCAGCCAAAGTCTGACTTCCTTTTAAAGGCCCATGTGATGTGCTGACGGATACTGGGTCCTAGAGTCCTCCTGCTCTTGGTGTCCTGACAACATCCCTGCGCATGTGTACTTGTGTGCGCTTCCGAACGGTCGTGGGAACCTTCGTTTGAGTCCGTGTGCACGTGCGCACAAGCGTGTGCAATCGCAACGTTCGTCTGGATCCCTGACGTTGCCCCCCCAAGGGGCAGCCTCCGGATGCCCATTGATGTCCTCTTTTCCGGGTGGGCCTGGAAAAAGGCTTTGATCAATCTCCTTGCATGGATATTAGATTCAGGTTCCCAAGAGTTGTCTTCTGGGCCATAACCCTTCCACTTGATCAAGAATTGGGTCTGACCTTGTCTCCTCCTGCAATCCAGGACAGCCTCAACCTCATACTCTACGTTTCCATCAATAAGGACTGACTCTGGTGGTCTAGACCCTCTATCAGGGAAGGGGTCAGTCACGGCAGGCTTTAATAAGGCAACATGAAAGACAGGGTGAATCTTTAAAGAGTCTGGTACAGAAAGTTCATACGATACCTCATTGATAACTCTTTTCACCGTGAAGGGGCCGATTAATTTGGGTGCCAGTTTCCTGGAGGCACAAGCCAACTGAAGGTTCGCTGTAGAAAGCCATACCTGATCACCAGGCTGCAACTTCAGCTCCCCCCTTATCTTCCTGTCAAAAGTCCTCTTGTTGTCTGCCTGAGCCTTGGCGATTGCTTCCTGAAGAATCTTGTTGTTCCGATCCAAGAAGTCTGCTACACTGAACTGCTGGAACTGTAGATTCAGGAATGATATCAGGCAGGAAAGATAGGTTAAAGCCATAGAAAAAGAGAAAGCTTTCCTGAGTGTGCCACCGTCCTGAATATGGTAGGAGAGCAAGGATATGGGAGATACCCCCCTAGGAGTAGACTTTAAGGGCACACCATGAGATAACACAAGAAACATATGTTAAAAACACATATTTATTAGAAAATACATAAAAGACAATATATAAAAGTGGACGAAGGCAGTCCAAAACATAGCCTATACAGAGTATCTATATCACATTGATGTGCATGATAGGCGATACAAAGTACCAGAAAACCATGATGTATGATGCAGAGCAGGTCGACGTGTTTCGCCTATTGTAGGCTTCTTCATGACCTCTCACACCATGGGTTTGGATTTGCAATTACTTAATAAAGAAGAGAATATTGGTATAAGTATATGAAATAGTAACACTATACAGTGCATATGGAATCGTACATAACAATAACAATGTAACAATATAACATTGATCTGCATGCTGTGCGCATATCGAAAGATGTTTACGGTAGACTGTATGTGGCTGTGGGAAAAACTCAGGGGGGCGGACACAGGGGGCGATGTAATCAGACCAGGGCGGTGAAGCGGAGATCCCAAAGAGGCAGTGTCTTCGGACCTATGTGTGTATATATTAATATCAATTATAACATGTCTACCATCTTCCCTAGGTATCCGAAAAGGAGGGAAAAAACGTCTTTGGATAATGGAATAGTCAATCCCTGTAATACCCAAAAATGGATGTAGATGGATGTGGAGACCCACTTATAGAGAAAGAAAAGAAAGTACCCTTCTATTTACATTGTATGTTGTTAAAACGTACCCTCCGGTTGAACCTATACCCGCTCAAAGCGGACAAGAGGACAGGTAAATCTCCCGATCGGTATGGCACAGCACCAAGACAGGTCAATTTAGGGTCTAAAAAATATGTATATATGATATGATGTATATTAGTTCTGTCTCACCATAATGCCCATATCTCTATAAAAAGCCATAGTTTGCAATAAAGCTATAGTTGGCAAAAAATGGGGATTGTCCCGTGGCCGAATGACTGGCATTATTATAGGCAAACTTTGCAAGTGGTAGCAAGGATACCCAATCATCCTGGGAGAAGGATGTGAAAGAGCGGAGGTACTGCTCCAGAGTTTGATTGGTGCGTTCTGTCTGCCCGTTGGTCTGCGGATGATAGGCCGAAGAGAATGCCAGTTTAATTTCTAGTAGTTCACACAAGACTTTCCAGAAGCGAAAAATGAACTGGACCCCCCGGTCTGACACAATGTTGGCAGGTACTCCTTGTAGCCTAACAACCTCCTTAATGAAGACTCAGGCAGTCTCTGCAGCAGGCGGTGTGTTCTTCAAGGGTAAGAAGTGAGCCATCTAAGACAGACGATCAACAACCACAAATATTGCTGTGCAACCTTCGGAAGGTGGTAGTTCAACAACAAAGTCCATAGAGATCATCTGTCAGGGTCTGTCTGGGATGGGCAAGGGTTTGAGTAGACCCTAGGCTCGACTTCTTGCTGTCTTGTTCTGGATACAGACAGGGCATGAATTTACATATTTCCTGCAAAAGTCCTCCAACTTAGGCCACCAGAAAGAACGCTGCACCAGTTCTGTGGTCTTGTGAATGCCAAAGTGACCTGCCAGGGGGTGGTCATGCAGGTTTTTTAGCACTTGTACCCGAACAGTCTCTGGTACGAAGATTCGATCTCCTCTCCAAAGCAGATTATCCCAGCAAGCGAGGGTTAACCCGGCAGGACTGGACTGGGACATGGAGTCCTGTTTAATTTGTGACAGGAGATCCGCTTGTAAGAAAAGGAAGCTACCCGCTGGCAGGATGGTATCAGGAACAGAGAAATCCTTGGGCCCATCATACATCCGGGACAAGGCATCAGGCTTGGTATTCTTTTGACCCGGGACTGTATGTAATGTGGAATTTAAAGCGAGAGAAGAACAAGGCCCATCTGGCTTGAAGTGGTCTCAGGCGTCTGGCTGAACGTAAATACTCAAGATTCTTATGGTCAGTATAAATAAGAATCAGATGAGTTGCATCTTCCAGAAGATACCTCCACTCCTCTAAGGCAGCTTTGATGGCCAAAAGTTCTCGATCTCCGACGTCATAATTATTTTTGGCCGGAGAGAGCTTCCGTGAAAAGAATGCCACAGGATGCAGGGTGTCCTTGATTCCCTGCCGCTGGGATATGACTGCTCCCACTGCAATTTCAGAAGCATCAACCTCAAGGATGTAAGGCAATGCAGGATCAGGGTGACTCAAAATTGGGGCAGAAGTAAACCGTCTCTTAAGGGTTTCAAAAGCGTCTTTGACCTCAGAATTCCAGCAGAAATGGGAGCTTTGCTTGGCCAGTCACGTGATAGGGGAGATGATGGTGGAAAACCCCTTGATGAATTTCCTATAGAAATTTGCGAACCTCACAAAGTGTTGTACTCCCTTCTTGTCTGTGGGTAGTGGCCAGTCGATCACAGCAGAGACCTTCTGTGGGTCCATCACAATTCCTGTAGGAGAGATGATCAGGCCCTGAAATCGGATACTCCTCTTTTCAAATTCACATTTCTCTGGCTTGGCAAACAGTCTGTGTTGGCGGAGCCTCTCCAGCACTTGCTTGACATGGCCACGATGCAAATCAAGGGATCCAGAGAAAATCAGGATGTCATCCAGGTATCCAATCACAAAAATGTCCAAAAAGTCCCTGAACACATCGTTAATGAAGTGCTGGAAGGTGGCAGGTGCATTACAAAGTCCAAAGGGCATTACTAGACATTCGTAATGTCCAAACCTGGTGCGAAAAGCAGTTTTCCATTGATCCCCCTCTCTGATGCGCACCAGATTGTAAGCCCCTCTCAAGTCCAGTTTAGTGAAGATGCAGGCAGATCTCAGTCTCTGGAATAGTTCAGTCATCAGAGGCAGGGGGTAATGGTTCTTAATCGTGATCTTATTCAGTTCTCTATAGTCCACACATGGCCTAAGTGACTGATCTTTCTTAGTGACAAAGAACATTCCTGCTCCGGCAGGGGACTTGGAAGGACGAATGAACCCTTTCTCAAGATTTTTGTCAATATAGTCCTTTAAAGCCTCTTGCTCCTGTTCGGTTAGTGGAAAGATACGTCTGGGATCTCAGTCCGGGAAGGAGATTAAGCGGACAGTCATAAGGCCGATGAGGGGGAAGCGTGTCTGCCCCTTGCTTGCTGAACACATCCAGGAATGGGTGGTACGGTTCAGGTACTGACTGCCGAATCTCTGTGTCCATGTTAAGGCATAATAGAGCCGGAGGGGTGACAGTAATGCTGGAGGTGCACTGTCTCTGATAATAGGAGGAAGAGAACTTGACTTCACCAGTAGTCCAATTAATTTGTGGATCATGAGCTTGGAGCCATGGAAGCCCCAAAATGACTGGAAAGAGTTGGGCTGCAGGGGGATGCTGTGTTGCTGGGTGAACTGGAGATCAATAAAGCAACTGCATGCTCCGGAGTCAATAATAGCGCTAACTAGGAGGGTTCTTCCCGGCAGCTGGAATGAGAGAGGTAGAGCGACGTGAGTGGCATTGGCAGACAGGGTAGACAGGCTGGTAGGAATAAGAGGTGTGGACTTACGGGTCTTGGCGGGTCAGTTGCGAACATAATGTCCCATCTCTCCGCAGTACAGGCACAAATTATTCTGCCGGAGTCGCTCTTCAGGTGTCAATGAAGGTCGCATCAATCCCAATTGCATGGGTTCAGGTTCCTGAATGTTAGGAACTGACATGGTGGGAGCTGGACTGGAGGAGGCGTTGATAGGAACTCTGGGCAGCATCCAGGTAGGCCTGTGAGGTTGTGCAGTTCTCTTGGTTCGCCACTCACGGAGCCGTTGATCAATTTGAATGGACAGGGTAATCAGTTCTTCCTGAGTGTTGGGGGTTCCCACTCTAGCAAGCTCATCTTTAAGTCCATCAGAGAGTTCCATGCGAAACTGGTGTCGCAGAGCTGTATCATTCCACTGGGTATCTGCGCTCCAGCGTCTGAAGTCTGTAATATAGTCCTCGGACACTCTGCGGCCTTGCTGGAGCGCATGCAGGGCAGCTTCTGCAGTGGTGGTATGCTGCAGATCGTCATAAAGTTGAGCCATGGCATCAAAAAAGGCTGACAGGGTCTGTACTTGTGCATGATTCTCCTCCAACAGCCTGTGGGCCCAGGATTGTGGTTCTCCTTGAAGCAGCACGACGACATACCCTACTTTGGTCACCTCCAGGGAATAAGTCCGTGGTTGAAGGGCAAAAAACAGCTGGCAGACATTCCGAAAAGCACGAAACTTGGTCCGGTCCCCAGAGAATCTTTCAGGCATGGAGACCCTGAGTTCAGGTGGCAGCATGACCACAGAAGGACTGGCGCTGGCCTGAGTGGAGACAGCTGGAGCTGCAGAGGTGGATGCCATGCTGGGAGCAGGTGAAGGGGTCTAGACTAGCCTTCCTGCAAGGACCTGACGGCTTGAGTAAGTGCAGCAAGGTGCTGGCAGATCTCCTCCATGGAAGTGGTTCCTCCCACAGGCTCAGACATGGCTGTCTGATACTGTAATGAGGACCATGTATCTGATAGTTGAGCCTGTCTCTTGTAGAAGGAGACCTCTCATACAGCCCTGGCTCAGAGCCCACTGGAATGGGGACAGTGGTCACGTCAGCACAGCGAGGTAGGAGTGCCTCTTGTCAGCAGCTGTAGACCGGATGCTGGAAGCAGAGCCTGGAACACTGGATAGCAGATGGGCTGGAATAGGAACAACAGCAGACGATCAGCAATCACAGTAGCTGGATGCAGGCAGGCAGAATAGGATTGAGACAAGCCGGGTCGGGCACGGATCAGCAAGGAGACAGAATCAGCAGACAAGGGATGGTCGGAGAACAGACCAGGTTCAGTAACAGGTATCAGGCTGGCAGAAGAAGCAAAGTCAAACAAGCCGGGTCAGGGTTGGAGAAGGCAGAATGGTCAAGGCAAGCCGGGTCCAGCAGGTAGTAGATCAGGTAGCAGAAAACGGATAGCAGGTATCAGGAACTGAGTAGCTGCAGATCAAACAGCCAAAGTCTGACTTCCTTTTAAAGGCCCATGTGATGTGCTGACAGAGATGCTGGGTCCTAGAGCCCTCCTGCTCTGACAGATACTGGGTCCTAGAGTCCTCCTGCTCTTGGTGTCCTGACAACATCCCTGCGCATGCGTACATGTGCGCGCTTCCGAACGGTCATGGGCGCGATCGCAACACTCGTCTGGATCCCTGACACCAACTTGTCACAGTACTTATCCCCCATTGCAGCACCCATCTTCCCCTGTTTTTGCTACAGTAGATTGTCTATTAGCCAGAAAAAATGGCTAGATTTTAACAAGATTTGCCACATAGACTGAAATTCTAAGTTTGAGTGTGTAAAATTTGAAACAAGGTTTCTAGGATCCTTGCTGAATCGAACCTTAGCAGATCACTATCTAGAAACCCTTTAGATGTGCATTCTTCTTTCTACAGTTGGATAGCTGGAATCTAATGGGATATGAATGGCCAGGATTTAGGTAAATATATGCATCTGCCCTCTTTTTCTACCGTTTTTGATCGGTCTCTCCAATTATTACATTTCAGCAGTGCAGTATAGATATGAAAACTTTCAAATATGTTTGTTGAACAGATGCCTTCCTTGCTTTTCTCAGCCAAGGTCTGCATTTACAGAGTAGATTTAACGCCCATATGTATTTTTAACCTTATCCTGCTGTTCTCCTTAAGCCCTACCCTCACACTACTGTGACCAGTTCAGGGACATTATGGGTTTTTATTTCTTTGCTAACATAATGTGTGAGCTCTGTTCAGTCTACAAGTACTGTAGCCCAGCTTAGTGTGATGACCCACCATTTGGAGTGTCCATGACAGCTTGAACATAACCCAAGCTTGGACTTGGGTTAAATTACACTAACATATCACTATAATACAAACCAACAGACCAACAGAGGTAGGAGGAAGGAGCAGACCTTCTGCAGAGTTGAAGGCGAATACTGTAGAAAAAGCTTCATTTTTAATTCTAGTAATGCAAAGAATTACTTTGGGAAAAAAAATCAATGGAGCTTAAAGTTCTGCTTTGAAGCCTAAATCTATACATTCCATTGCCACCAAAGCAACCCCTCATCATGCTGGCTTTATTCTACATCTGACAAATCTGTTTGTTTGCATACATGGATTAGTACAGTTCCTGACGTATTTCCGGCCTGCTTGGATGTAAGTGCTGCAGGTCTTAGACTCCAGCACTATGGTTGTGTCTCAGCCCCCATCTTCTCCAGGCCATTTACAAAACAAAGCCTGGGATATTTTTTTTCATATTTATGTAGCCATGCCCCTGTAGGGGTTCAGCTGTCACCCTGCCCAACCAGCCACACTCTTCACAGACATCCAGAATCAGGAATCAGTCCAAGTGCTTTGTTTTGCTGTTTTATTAGGAGATTTAACTTGGATGGGGATAGGGGGTGTGGGAGATTAGCTCGTGGGGATCACCTTTCCTGGGAAAAAGGCAGCTTTCAGGCAAACTTTCTTAAAAGTCTGGCGGGTTGCCACTTTTATCAGTAAAGGTCTGTAAGTAAAATAAACAAACAAAATAGAAAACAAATCCTTGCTGTCCGGCGCTAAACTATGCAGAATAGTTTACCTCACTATACGGTGCCGGGCTCGTCCCAGACACCCAAAAACACAAGTAAATGCAAACCTTTCTTTGCAGGTCTTGAGCAACCAATTCCCAATGTGTAGCTCTCTCAGTGTAGTGTTTCTGCGTCCCAGGCCAGAGCTACACTGTGCTCTCCTCCTGGTCATTTAACCACACCTGAGACTGTACTCCAGTGGACCCAAAAACCCAGCCCGGAACCAACCCTGCCACAGTGGCTGGGAAAACCCAGGTCGGACTCTGCTTCAGTCTAATCCAAGTGAACGTATGCGCGGCGACAAATAGCATCTGTCTTTCACTTCGTCTTTCATACCATCACATACCCCCCCTGCTCAAGCCCCTGGGGTTGAGTAACTGTCCCAACCATACAGTGGACCCGGGAAAGGGCATCCGCATTGTTTTATAGCTTTACCGCTCTATGCTCCACGGTAAACTTAAAGGGCTGTAAAGTGAGGAACCACCTTGTCACCCGACTATTCTTTTCCCTGTTGTCCCACATCCACTTCAGGGCATGGTCGGTGAGTAGCCTGAACAGTCTCCCCAACAGATAATACTTCAGGGCGTCTAAGGCCCATTTGATAGAGAGACACTCTTTCTCTACCATGGCGTAATTTTTTTATGCCTGTTCAGCTTGTGGCTCAGGTATACAACCGGGTGCTCCTCCCCGTCTCTGATCTGGGACAGTACCACCCCTAGACCCACATCAGAGGCGTCGGTCTGCACAACAAACTCCCTTGAGAAATCCGGGGTCACAACCACTGGTTGTGCACAAACAGTTTTCTTTAACCTCTGGAATGCCTTTTCGCCTTCAGAATTCCACTTCACCATGACCGACCCTCTACCCTTCATCAGGTCTGTTAGAGGGACGGCAATGGTGGCAAAGTTGGATATGAAATGCCTGTAGTATCCCCAGGAATGCACGCTCTTGTTTTGTAGTCAGCGGTTTGGGCCATTTTTGGATTGCCTCAAGTTTGTTGGTCTGTGGCTTAACCAGCCCCCGACCAATAATGTAGTCAAGATATTTGGCCTCCTCCAAACCTATGACACATTTCTTAGGGTTGGCCGTGAGTCCCGCTCTCTGAAGGGCATCCACTACCACTTGTACCCAGGGCAAATGAGACTCCCAATTGGGGCTGTGGATGATAACATCATCCAAATAGGCTGCTGCATAGGAGCGATGTGGTCTTAATTTTATCCATCATTCTTTGGAATGATGCAGGGGCACTGCGTAACCCAAATGGCATCCGCTTGTACTGAAATGACCCTTCAGAACTAGAAAAGGCAGTCTTCTTTGCTGTCTCTGTTAGGGGTATCTGCCAATAGCCCTTAGTTAGGTCTAAGGTTGTTATGTACCGGGCACCTCCCAACCGGTCTATAAGTTTGTCAACCCGAGGTATCGGGTATGCATCAAACTTGGACACGCTACTCAACTTTCTAAAGTCATTACAGAACCTGATAGTGCCATCTGACTTCAGGACCAGCACTATGGGGCTCGACCAGTCACTGTGGGACTCCTCTATCATGTCCAACTCTAACATGGTTTTGCTTTCTTTCGCCACTGCGATTCTATAGGGCTTCATATTTACGCGAACACCTGGTTCCGTGATTATGTCATGCTGGATCACTGAGGTCAGTCTGGGTAAAGGGGAGAAAAATTCTCTATTTTTACTCACAAATTCTTTAACGTAATTTTGTTGCGTTACGGACAAGGACTCAGTTATGAGGACATCAGGGATCACTGGTAACCTGTCCTTTTGAGGAAGGGAGACGGTCAGTAAACTCGGTCCTTCCATGGTTTTAAGAGCTTAACATGGTAAATTTGCTCCGGTTTTCTTTTCCCTGGCTGGCAAACTTTGTAGTTCACCTTCCCTACCCTTTCCCTAACCTCAAAGAGATCCTGCCACTTGGCCAGGAATTTACATTCGACAGTGGGGACGAGTACGAGGACTCTGTCCCCGGGATTGAAAGTTTAGGTCTTGGCACCCTAATTATAAACTCTCCTCTGGGCTTCCTGGGCTCGCTCCATATGTTCATGTACCAGGGCAGGACAGCTGCAATTTGATCCTGCATCAAGGAGATATGCTCTATGACTCTTCTTTACAGGGTGGCCTCTCCTTCCCCCGTTTCTTTTGCAACATCTAGCAGCCTCCTGGGTGTTCAAACAGGAAATAACCCGTAGACGCCTGCAGAACTTCTTGCATGGCAAACATGAGCTTTGGTAGCAAAAAATCCCAATTTCTCCCATCTTTGTCGACTACCTTTTTCAACATACTTTTGAGCGTTTTATTAAATCTCTCCACAAGTCCATCCGTTTGGGGGTGGTAGACAGAGGTACGGAGATGGGAGATTTTGTATAAATTGCAAAGTTCCTTAGTAACCCTGGACATGAACGGGGTGCCCTGGTCCGTTAAGACCTCTTTTGGAATCCCCACGCGACTAAATACCTGGACCAATTCCTTGGCGATAGTCTTAGCGGAGGCATTTCACAAGAGTATGGCTTCAGGATTGCGTGTCGCGTAGTCCAATATTACCAGAATTTTCTGGTGGCTCCGGGCAGACTTCACTACTGGTCCCACCAGATCCATGCCAATTCTCTCAAAAGGCACTTCAATTATGGGTAGGGGAACAAGCGGACTGCAAAAACGGGGTGACAGTGCCGACATTTGACACTTGGGGCATGACTCACAGTACTCTCTGACATCTGCATACAGCCCGGGCCAGAAGAATCTCTGGGCTATTCTTTCCGTGGTCTTCTCCATACCCAGATGTCCCCCCATTATATGACCATGGGCCAAGTCTAGCACCATCCTGCGGTAGGGTTTGGGAACCACCAGCTGTTCTACCACGTCCTCACTGTGTTTTACCACCTCATACAGCAAAATGTTTTTAAGAGCCATGTAGGGGAAAGACACCCCCAATTAGGATCCACAGGTTCCCCATCCATCATCTTAACGTTCTTTCTGGCTCTAATGAGGGTGACATCTCGTAGTTGCTCTGTACAAAAATCCTCCCTCCTGACCTCTAAGTCAGGTGTCACATTCTGTCCAATCCCACTATTAGAGTCAGAGATGTCCTCTTGTTCGGTAACCTGAGAGCTGTCTTCCACGTCCTCTGGCTCCCCAGCCATTACAGGAAAAGGAAGAGGATCTCCTCCTTCCTGGGTCCTGCCAACAGTCTCCCCTTCCAATCGGCAAAAAGGGTCTGGTGAGCGTTCCCTATTTCTCCAGCAGGGGGGGCTCTATCCTCCAGACTCCCTGTGCCTTCCCATAACCTCCAAAAAATTGGGAAAATCTCTCCCTACTAAGACCTCACGAAGCAGGGAAGGTACCACCCCCCACTGAATGTGTCACACTGCCCCAAGGGGTGTCAATCTCAACCACCACAGTCTGGTAGTCACAAGTGTCCCTATGGATGCAAATGAGCCCGATTGTGCTAGGGTGTAATTTTGCAGGATTTACACTATTGCTGATGACTAAAGTCACAACACTACCAGAATCAAGCAGTGCATTGACTGGCTTCTCATCAACAGAAATCACACACATTTGCTTTTTCATGCGAACACCCTGACATGATGCAGTACATGACCTGTGCAAAAAGAGATATGCGTCTTTTCATATAAGCATTGTCATACTGCATTGGTTCATCATTTAGGGGACAGTTGGCAGCAATATGTCCCAATGCATGACATTGGTAGCACTGTATGGACTCTATACCCAGTCTTCTCAAGGATCCCCAAGATTTTCCTGGCTTCCTTGGCCAGTCTCCAGGACTAGAGTCCATAGTCTCTTTAGCTGTAGCAGGCTTATCAAACTTCCCCACGCCCTTGAACCCTGGAACAGTCTTACTGGGTCTGCCGGGCGATCTTTCCCCCCTGGATACAATGGAGTGGGGTGCAGACGGATGCAACAAGTCCTCAGCAGCACTGTATCTCTCCACGAGGTCCACCAGTCGGTTTGCCGTTTTGGGGTCCCCATGGCTGACCCACTTCCTCAAAGTAGCAGGGAGCGCACACAGATACCAGTCCATGACCACACGCTCCACGACTGAGGGCCTGGCAAAGTCTCTGGCTGTAACCACTTCCTCGTGAGATGTATCAAGTCAAACATTTAGGAGCCGGGTGATGCATCCGTTGAGCCCGGACTACCATGGTGGCACCCAGGCGTGCGATAATCGGAGATTCATCTCTTGCTGAGCCGCCAGGGCCTGGCAATTTGCCTCCTGCTGGGCTACAGCAGCCTGGCAATTTTCCTCATGCAGTTGGCGAATTTCCTCCTGCTGTGCTGCAGCGGTCTGACGACTTTCCTCACGCTGCGCTGCAGCGGCTTGTGCGACCTGGAGGTTGGTTTCCCGCTGAGCCGCAGTGGCTTGTAGCAGGGCGTTCAACATCTCTTCCATCTTGGAAAGTTGCTCACTGAGTCCACCACGTGTGGAGGATTAGCTTGTGGGGAACAACTTTCGTGATAAAAAGGCAGCGTTCAGGCAAACTTTCCTAAAATTCTGGAGGGTTTCCCGTTTTATTAGTAAAGGTTTGCAAGTAAAATAAACAAACAAAATAGAAAACAAATTGTGGCCATCTGGCGCTAAATTATACTGAATAGTTTACCTCACTATATGGTGCAGGGCTCATCCCAGACCCCCCCAAAACAAAAGTAAATGCAAACCTTTCTTTGCAGTTCTTGAGCAACCAATTCCCAATGTGTAGCTCTCTCAGTGTAGTGTTTCTTAGTCCCAGGCCAGAACTACACTGTGCTCTCCTCCTGGTCATTTAACCACACCTGAGACTGGACTCCAGTGGACCCGAAAACCTCTCAGGGGTTATGAGATGCCCAGAAGAATTTTTGCAATTGTTTAGAATGGGACCACTATGTACACTCTTTGTACATCAGACTACAATCTCCTCCTGCACAAACTTACTTTCAGGTGCAGCTAGCACATGGTGAGACCAGTCTTTTGCTCTGGTCAAGACTTTTGGACTGCCTTTTTCAGGCAGGAACCATGGATCCCTATAGTGTAGCAATTAGATGAAATAAATAAGTGCTAGCTGCCCTTGGTGGACAACTACTCCCAGTGAGTCCGTTTCAGGCCCTGCCAGCCCTCCTGGCTGCAGCTGCCTCCTTCCACTGCCAGTACACCACAGTCCACTCCTCTGGCTCTGCACCCTCTCCTGACTGCAAACTCCCAGTCCTCCTAGGCATGCCTCCCCAGTCCTCTCACTCACTGTGCATGTCACTCACCAGCCCTCCTGGCTGCAACGAGTTGTTCTTCTCCTGAAGACTTGCCCGGCAGTACTTTCTCCCGCTGTACTTTACTTGCTCTCTCCTGTGCCTCTGTTCCAAGATCTCTTCACTCCTCCTGGATGCACCCGAGCCCCTGGCTCAAGGTCACCCCCACAGACTGGGGAGCTCCCTCAAAAGCCCTGACAGTCTCAGTATTCCATCTCTTCCACCAGAACAACTCCTCCCCAGCTGGGCTGACCCTAGACATGTAAGGAGGCCTGCCCCCTGCCAATCCAGGATGGGGATTGGTCAGGGCTCCCCAAATACCCCAGGCAAGCTCCACCTCTCCTCCCCTGCTTTCTCCTTCTAGAACACTCCTGAAGCCCCTGGAAAGAAAGGGGAGGTATCAGTGATGCTGCCTATGAGTCACCAGCTGCTACTCTAGGCCACTCCCAGCCCACACAAATCAAAACAGGCACAGATTCCAGCTAGGCCTGCTTAAATTTACATGTGCTACAAAAATCCTACCACTACCAATCCTACCACTATATCACCTACCTAATGTAGAGGGTGCTACATTTACAAAGTTAGTAATGATGAATAAAGACACCAGTCCAACCAGTTCAAACTGAGCGTATGCTTGTGTGCGCGTGTGTGTGTGTGTGTGTGCGCGTGTGTCCCTACCATTTTCAATATCCCTGTACATTATGTTTGCTAAGAAACACATCTAAATATTTTTTGAATTTATCTACAGTCCTCCCATCGGACACCACCAACTGTGAAAGGGAGTTCCACATCCTTACCGCTCAAACAGTATAGAACCCCTTATGTAGTTTAAGATTGAACTACTTCTCATCCAACTTTATTGGGAGGCTGTGTGTCTTCTTTACTTATCTAAGATTAAACAATTGTGTCCCAATTTTGAAGTCACCATTTAAATGTTTGTATATTGCAATCAAATCCCCTCTTAAGTGTCTCTTTTGCAGGGAGAATACGTTTTAAGCAGTATTAAACTCAAAAGCAAACATTTATTATATTGCTGCTTATCAATTCTTAGACGTGATGGCTTTCGTATTTTCATTTGGTGATCCAGCTAAGTCTGTTTTTCAAAAGCCCAAGCTCTCCAGTAAAATGTATAATTTTACATGGTTGAAACAAACTACTCGACACTGACACTGGCTAGATTGATTAAAATGATAAGCTTTTATTAATTCATACAAAACCTTTATCCCAAAGGAAAAAAAACACTTTGCTGTAACAAATTATTAAGTGTGAACTGGAGTTTGTCTTCAATTTGTTAGTGTATCTAAATCTGCTAATACACTTAACACCCCCCCCCCCCACAGACTGACTGTTGCTGCTGTCTGCTGTGCCTCCTGTGCCCATTCTTTCAGAGCTGTGTCTCACTAATACAGGAGGTGTGTAACTTGACAGATCAGTAGGAGAAACAGGAAAACAGGAAAAAAGCCCCATACAGCCTTCCTCAGGACTGGCAACCAAAACTGGACCTCATACTCAAGATGTGGCCAAACCAAAAGTTTGTAGAGTGTTAGAATTATAGTTTTATCTTCTGTGTAAATAACCCTTTTAATGTATGTTAATAGTGTGAACATATTTCTGAAATGAAAAACATATTTCTGAAATGAAAATCAAAAATCAAATGTTTTTTTATTTCATAAATATGTTTTAATAAATGCCACACTTAGGTAGTGGCACTTTCCTCTCCTTCATTTTGTTTTTACATGGTATTGCTCAATCTTCCTCTGGATCAACTGTGGGTGAAGTATTGTATATGGGATTATTTGGTTGTATGTGTATGTGTGTATATATATATATATATATATATATATATATATATATATATATATGTATGTATATATGTATATATATATTTTTTTTTTTTTTGGTTGAACTGGATGGACTTGTGTCTTTTTTCAACCTGACTAACTATGTAACTATGTAACTATGTAATCTGTGATCCTTTTCCATACTTGATTCCCCCAGAAGTTCTTCCCCTTGCATGTAACTTGTATTCATATTTTTTGCTCCCTAGTGCATTACTTTATATTTTTCAATATTAAACATCATATGCCATTTAGCTGCCCACCCCTCTATTTTATCTTCTTGTAAAGTTGATATAGCTTGTTGTGAAGGTATTGCCCTGCTTAGATTTGTAGCATCAGCAAAAACACAGTGATTAAACTATTTATTCCAACCTCAATATCATTTATGAACAAGTTAAATGGAAATGGTAGAAATACCCTGCTTACAACTCCAGACCATTCAGAAAATATGCCATTTATCACCACACCCACTGGGTGTGCTCCTCCAACCAGTTTTCTATTCAGGTACATACAATCTCATCAATGTCAAAAGACCTTAAGTTGTAAATTAAGCGTTTATGGGGTACTGTATCAAATGCCTTAGCGAAATCTAGATACGCTATGTCCACAGGCCTCCTGTATCTAAATTACAACTCACCTCATTATAGAATGTTAAGGGGTTGGTCTGGCAAGAACAATTATTCATAAATCCATGTTGGTTACTACTAAAGATACTATTCTCATCAGCAAATTCTTAGATATGGTCCCTTATCATTCCTTCCAACAATTTACATACTATTGATGTTAGGTTGACTAGTCTGTAGTTTCAAGGAACATCTCTGACCAATTTTTGAATACTAGAATTATGTTTGCTTTTTGCCAATCAAATGGTACTATTCCAGGCAGTAAGCTGTCCTTAAAAATTAGTAACAATGGTCTGGTTATCACACAGCTAAGTTCTATTTAAGAAAATTAGATAACTACAGACGAAGATAGAAATATCATTTTACATACTATAAATAAAACATGTTGTTTAGTAATTATATATGCTTAAAGGGGTTATAAACCCGCGTGGTTTTTCACCTTAATGCATTCTATGCATTGAGGTGAAAAACCTCCTGTAGTGCACCAGCACCAAGAGCCCCCCTTTTACTCATCTGAACCCGATCGTTCCAGCGACGGGGACGAGCACACCCTCTCCAGCCGGTGTCTCGGGTCCTCATTGGATAGATTGATAGCAGCGCAGCCATTGGCTTCCGCTGCTGTCAATCAAATCCAATGACGCAGGAGCCAGGGGGCGGGGCCGAGTTCTGCTGTCTGTGTCAATGGACGCAGTGGCAGGACACGGGAGCATGCCCGTACGGGTGCCCCGAGGGAGAGGCTCTCCAACGGGGCACTCGAGAAGAGGAGGAGCCAGGAGCACCGGTGTGGGACCCCAGAAGAGCAGGATCTGGGCCACTCTGTGCAAAACCAACTGCACAGGGGAGGTAAGTATAACATTTTTGTTTTAAAAAAAACTAAAAAACAAACCTTTACAACCTCATCAGTACCAGGCGTATATTTCAAGAGAACGGTCAAAACTTTTGGCTTGTTGTGAACTACTGGATGCTTCTCAGTCCTAGGAGGTATTATGTACAGCATAACTTACCTGTCCTTGGTGGGGGTTTGTAAATTATCCATTCCCTGCATCACACACTGTGTCCCTCTTGCATGTTCACTTTGCTTTTTAGAGGACGAGGAGCTTAAATATTAGGAAAAGTTGTTCCTGTACAGTGCTTCTTTTCACCAGATTTCGGCTCCTCAATTTTCTGAGGATCTCTGGGGAAGGTTCAGTGATATCACCCTAGCATACAGGAAGCAGCCAGAAGCCAGAGTGTAAAAGTTTGTTTTCTTTATATTCCACTTCTTGTTCCAAATATCTAATTCTATTTTTCCTTCACGCTACAAAAGAAGAAAACAATCAATGTTTATTTAAGGACCATTTTAAAGACCATATCCAAGCAAATATCACCCCTAATCATTTCCCTCTCCCACTCCCTTCTCACCCATTTTAAAATACCAAGTTTCTGAACAGTTGTATGCTGTCCTTAATCATCTAAATCCACTTCAGATTTTGACGACCAGTGATCCCATGATTCAGGCTGTGCCCATGCCAACCAGTTGCCCTTTGTTGTGATCAACACACACTTGGAACCTGAACCCTGTCCTTGCCACTGGGCAACCAATTTGGAAGGGTTCACATCACCCAAGCAGCAACATAACACCCAAAGAAGGGCCCTCCCACTCCACAGTGAACAAGATATTAGACTTTAGACCTGATATGTCATGTGATCATGAACTTCAGTAAGGAAATTGGCCTTTTAATTTATGTTTTGTAAGCTAACTCAATGATTAATTGGTGGTGGTAATGAAAGGGGGTTTGACGTTATGACCAGAGCTCAGCTTCAAATAGCGTTTGTTTTCTGTTTATTACCCTCTTTAAACTGGCAAAGTGACTTTTTATGTACTATGTGAGATTGTTCTCTTTAATTTTTTGCTTGGCATTTCTTCATACTCATTAAACATCCTTGCAGGGCTCCCTTTTATGATTAGCTGCTTTTTAGAATGAAACATGTTAGATGCCTTCCAGCTTCCAGCTACATGCTGTTATTCATGATGTAGAACTCCATCCAAATTTTTTTCTAGTTGTAGAACTTCTGCCAAGTTTTTATAGCCATCCATCTTCCCTTTGGGGAGATACTCTTTCATTTTTTTCCACACAACATTAAGTGATGAAAAATCCTAAATTTTACAGTTGGTAACAACTGTAGAGTAGAGGGGAAATTTCTCACTCTGAGGAGCTTTCTCTTACCTTCTGTTCTTCTGTGGCACAGGAAAAAGGACAAAATCCCCTAATAGAGACACAGAGACAAATAAATACGTGAAAGAAATCTTTACCCTGGCTTTACTAATCTAGATGGGCTTCCACTTTTTAATTCTTTACATTTGTACATTAAAGATCAACTCTAAGCTCAGCCCCCACCAGCATATCATCTCCTAGATACCCCCCACCAGTATTTTTTTTGCATGCTTACCTTTTCAGATTTATTCAGGTTTTCACATGATTTGCAAGGTCCTTTTCCTCCTCCTTTCCGCCACTCTATGCATCTTTACACTTCTCACACGGGTACGTGACACCCTGAACTCATAGGACATCTTCAGTCTTTCAGGTTGAATGACACTGGCTATGATTAGACCCAGAAAACTGAAGATATCTTGTGATGGGAAGAAGCACAGTGAGAAACATCTCTGAAATGAAGGTTAGTCTGGCAGTAACAACTGTTTTTTGTCTTTAAATTGATAAGGGGATGATTAGCATTTTACCCTTACCTGTGCTTACTTACAGACATGTAAAGGCCCGTACACTCGATACAATAATTGGCTAACAAAGGTTGTCCAACAGCCTGTTGTCCGATAATCCGGCCCTTAGTATGCACGATCCAACAGTCAATTTCCAATTGTTGGCCAACAGAAGTTGGCTGACAAGACTAGAAAACTTTTATTGGCCAACAAGGCGTAGGCCAATTGTTTGCTTGTGTGTACAGAAGTTGGCCCAACAAGAAGTTGGAAGTGCAAACACGCATGGTCGGAATCCAGGAAGTGTTCGTCGTGTAAACCCGTGTTCGTAATTCATGAATCACATGCACCTGAACTTCCTCGTTATACGCACGTACAATATCACTACGTTCGGCTTTGTTTGCCGATTACTTGACTACCGTCAGTATGCTGGACAAAACTGCCCACAGCCAATTGGGACAAAAGTTGGACGTTCGGTTGTCCAACAATCTGTGCGTGTGTATGAGGCTTTAGTGTAACTGGTTTTCCTGGCACATTAGTGGTCATGTGTCGTACCTTAAAGTGGTTGTAAACCCTTAAATATACCCAATGAAGTCACTGGCTTCAGGTGATACACAGTGATGAAACAAATCCTCTTACATAAGTTGTACATGTTTATCTACAGCTGTTTTTCCCCTACATTCTTTAAAAGTGCAGACTTTACACATGATCTATCAGCGTAGAAAAGCAGGGATGAGGAGCTGAAGTGAGGACATCAGTGAGGAGAGCTCTGAGAGCTGATTGGAGGCAAAGGACACCCCCCCCTTCACACTGTGCAAAGGGACAGAGCTGAGGCTGTCAATCACAGACTGTGCCCTCCTCTGTCACCATTTTTCTCTTGCTATCAGGAAAACCTATTATTATTATTATTTCTCTTTTTACCACTGTCTCCTCCCGTGTCAGACACTAACTGTCGGAGTCGAGACAGGGAAACGTGTCACACTTCCCCCCCCACAGGAAACGGAGGTTAGTCGAGAGTCTCGAGAGGAGTGACTACAGGAGTGAAGTCGAGGAGTAGGGACGAAAAGATGC